>JARVZY010002989.1:0-61686 GCA_030686995.1 Artemisia argyi
GTCGCTAGGATTAGAAAACCTAAAGACTAGGTCAAGAGATGAGGGATGAGTCTTTTTGTACTTTTTATATTTTTTAGAAAGCAAGTAAAAATCTCGGGTTTGAAGGATTTGGGCGGAATTAGTTGCTAGTCAACTAACCCAATACTAAGATGCAATCAAAATAAAATACTAGAAATGAAAATAAAACTAAATTATACTAAAGTTGTGAGCGATATGTGGGAGAATTGTGTTTACTTAGATTTCACTACTCCCTAGATATCTTTTACACGTGAATTACTTGTTATAGTTGCGTGGATGACGGATTGTATTCCTTAATACCATTCATGGGGTGGCGTAGTTACTTCCCCAATCCTATGAGTGCCTACTTCACTCCTATGTCGAGCCGGCTAAGAAGCTCCTAACATGGGATCATTAGAATTTACTCATGCATTAAATACAACCAATAAAACCTAGTACACATTGGTTCATGTTTCCTAAGACGTTCAAGCATGTTACACAATGGAGATCTACTAGTTTTCTTAAGCCTAACATTGAAATCATTCATCCAATACAACTATAAACAAGTAATCAACACATAATTAACATCTAGGTTTCATTAGATCTAAGCAAACACAAGATAAATCTAGCCTAGCATGTTGAAATCAAGACAAGCACAAGATATGATCAACCAACACATAGACATATTGATTGAATTAAAGAGAAGGCTTATCTTAATTGAACATGAAAGGATTCAAGGGGTGAAAACCCTTGAAAGTACTGTAAAATATGAGCTAGGGTTTACAAAGTTAGGCCCTAGGTTTCTCCACACAAGTTCCTCTCTAATGAATGAAAAATAGAAAACTATATATAGAGTTTAGTAGGTGACGGCGTCAAGAACAAATGTCTGACGCCGTCATCTCGCCGCCAAATAGTTCCTCAGACTGCCTAGATCTGGGTCTGATGCCGTCATGTAGTCTCTTTATGCAGGCCGTCACAAATTTAACTCTTGACTCTCTTGTTGTGACGCCGTCAGGTTTGCCCTGGGTCGTCACCACTTTTACTCCTGACGCCGTCAGGGTCTTCCTCTTGACGTCGTCAGGTACTGTTCTCAGCATGGAAAATTAAGTCTTTGGCGTTTTCTTCACTTTTATGCTCCAAAAACGTCCGAATTGCTTCCTTTTCTAGAATTCACTCCCAAAGTACCTAAAATCACAAAAGGAATGATTTAGGGTAATATTTGATCAAATAAATTCAATTCCGGGCTTAAATGACCCTCTAAAAGTGGTTCATTTTTCGCCTGATCGTATACCCTTACACTTGAGATTTGCTTGTCCTCAAGCAAATGCGCTTTTATTCTAATCAAAATACAAGTTAGGGGTCATTTAACACTAATATAAAAGTAATTACAACAAATAATTGTTCCACTAAAGACCAAAGACAAGCACGGAGGTCATATACTAGACCCTCACAAATAGTGTTTAGATACTCACATCTCTCGGGTGTAATAAAGTAATATCACAATATAGAAACGGAAAACATCTCTCACTACCTTTCATAGCAAAATAGATTACCATAGGCTTGGGAAAGGATCAAACATCCACCACATGGCGTAAGCACCTAGGATAAACTATTAAAGAGGTCTTTTAAAGGGTTGTAACGTTAGGTGTAGGGATATGGAATACACGGTTTTGTTGGATATAGGCAGTCTTTACTGGTGGCAAGTTAACAATCTTGGTTAATTACATGTACAATATGGCGTTGCTAAGCCAAGACTAGACTCGACTTAAGCTAATAAATGAAAAATAACAAAAACATAAAATGAACATAGAATGAAACGGGATGATAGTCCGTATTTTTTTTTTTTTTTTTTTTTTTGCATACACTCTTACCCTACCATCCAAAATAATACATCATAGGGAATGAACATTCCCCTTACACTTGAATTTTTACATACTTTACAATAAACTAATCTAATGACTCGAATTAAGAAAATCAAAACACTTGGAGTACTTTTAAGATAAATGCACATATGGGGGTAATATATGATGTTCTTCCCCATTACTCCATAAAATAAGTACTTTACCCATGAGTCCCAATCGTCCCAAAACAATATGTACAAGGATATGACTCGACTCAGCAACCATGTAATCAATTAGATAATTAACTTAGGGTTTAAACAAGTAACAACAATGCACTAAAGATGAGTGCATACACGGAAGGCTAAGGCGATTTGGTTGTACATTTAAGTGGGGTGTAACAAATTCTTCCTTTAAGTAAAATGCTTAAAGCTAGAAATGAAAAGATAGGCTCGGAGGGGTGTACTAGGGGTTTCGTGTACTGAAAATGAGTATAACGCTAATGGTGTGGGAAAAATTAGTTGACTTAACTAGCCAAATAATATGACTTAAATGGTCAAGTAATTATGAAACGGGTTTAACACAAGGGTGATCCTAATGCCTCTTCTCATGTAGTAAATCCTACTACATGAATGTAGTCTCACTAGCGGTCTTGGGATGCATCACTAACGCAAGTTCTAGAATCTAAATGCTACCGGTACACTCATAAGCACTAATAATAAATGCTTTTCCTATCAAATCTAAAGGCGAACCTCACATATTTGGGTGGAAATTTTTTCTGAAAGTACGGTTATGTGCTAGTCATACAATCTCCTATCCATGAGACGCTTGCTATGGCTAAAGTTTCACTCCTAAATGTTGTAAAAAATTTTAAATTTGGCGCTAAAATTGTACTAACAAGTATTTCTCAAAGTTTTATTACACATCTACTATCAAACAAACAAACTCAAGCGAAAGTGTATTTGTAAGGTATCATCAGTTTACCCTCCCCTTACACTTAGGATGAACATTGTCCCCAATTTCAAGTAAAGAATGTAAAAGTGAAATAAGTAAAAGGATAAAATCGAATACTCCCCTGATTCGCTCGGTATGGATAATAAGGTGGTCAGATTAGATCTTCCTCCAAGAAAATGAACAATCAAAGCTTCCCTTCCAGAATAATAATCATCTTCTTGTCATACATAACCTGTAAAACCTGAGAAAACAGACAAGGCAACCTCGCATAAAATCGGCGGCAATCTACATATACTAATAAAACCTAGAAAACAAAGATATAATGCTTGTGGAATGATGTTTGCAGATTTCCTACAGATTATAAAACTAATAATTCAACAAAAACTTTAAGACTCCGTTAGAAAAAACAAAACTGGTAAAATTTCCAGATTTTTACACGTGACGCCGTCAAGAGTAAACTCGTGACGCCGTCAGAAGTGACCTGCAGAAATTCTTATGTTAAGTTTTCGGAAAATTTCTGGATAAACTTGGTCCTACTTCCTGGAAAATCCTGCAAAACATCATTATTACTCGATACAAGCATTTGACTCTAACAAATACGAATATACATGTTCACTTAATATTGTGGAGAATCATGATCAGTTTTGTTTCTTAAAAACATATTTGGGGTTTCCCCTTACACTTATCTTTTGCAAAAATACCTTTGGATGAAGTTAAGACTAGGCCAAACAACAAAGTAAAGTATTTCCACTATTTAGTTTTGAAACATGATCTACCAACAATAAAAATAAAGCATGCATACGGAAGCAAATAACAAACAAACAAAATTGAAATCACACAAAACATGGGTTGCCTCCCAAGAAGCGCTTTTCTTTATTTACGAGTCTTGTAGCTAGACTCAAGGTCATGGGTTACTACGTGACCTCATCATCAAACGTTACATCTTCTTCACTAATCATTTCATTATTATTTTCTTGATAATGTTTTACACGTTGTATATTAATAGTAAATTCTCTACCTTCATCGTCTAATAACACAATAGCTCCAGTTTTAGAGGAACTTTTCACCGTAAATGGTCCATACCATCTAGACTTGTACAATAGGACTTTGTCCCCTTCTGAAAATTCCTTGGGTTTCTTAATTCTTTGGTCATGCCATCTTTTTGCCCTTTCTTTATATGTAATGGAAGACTCATAGGCTTCTAATCTAAGCTCATCAAGCTCGTGTAATTGCAAGAACCTACTGGTTCCGGCAATTGTATAATCTAAGTTACATGCCTTAAGTGCCCAATAAGCCTTATGTTCTAACTCCACTGGCAAGTGACATGCTTTACCATACACCATGCGAAACGGGGTTGTTCCAATAGGTGTCTTGTAGGCTGTTCGGAATGCCCATAAGGCCTCGTCGAGTTTGAATGACCAGTCTTTTCTATTTTGACTAACCATTTTTTCTAGTATTATTTTAATAGATCTATTTGTATTTTTGACCTGGCCATTGGTTTGTGGATGATATGCGGTGGAAAACCGATGGGAAACCCCATACCTCCTCATGACCTTTTCCATTTGCGCGTTGCAAAAGTGGGTCCCCCTATCACTGACGAGGGCTTTAGGAATCCCGAATCTAGAGAAAAGCTTTTTCAGGAAATGAATAACTACCCTGGCATCGTTGGTCCTAAGGGCTTGTGCCTCTACCCATTTTGAAACATAATCGATGGCCACTAAAATGTATTCGTTCCCCCCTGAAGATGGAAAGGGTCCCATGAAGTCAATTCCCCAGACATCGAAGACCTTACACACTTGTATAAAATTCTGAGGTGCTTCATCTCTATGCGATATGTTCCCGGCCCGTTGACATGCATCGCACGCCTGTACCATTTCTTTGACATCACGGAAAATTGTGGGCCAATAGAATCCCGCGTCGAAAATCTTTCGGGCGGTGGTGCTTATCCCATGATGCCCTCCAGAGTGACATTCCCTCATAATTTTTACTGCCTCACTCTCCGAAACACAACGTCTTATTATTTGGTCAGAACACCTTCGGAATAAAAATGGTTCATCCCAGAAGTAGTATTTTAACTGAGAAAAGAACCTTTTTCTTTCGTACCTAGTCAGGTGTTCTGGAACGAGTCTGCTTGCGAGATAGTTGGCAAAATCGGCGTACCAAGGCTCCGAATCAATCATTGACATGAGTTGTTCATCAGGAAATGAATCCCGAATCTCACTTCTATCGTGCTCATTCAAGGGGTTTTCAAGACGAGATAGATGATCTGCGGCCAGATTTTCTGCCCACCTCTTATCACGAATCTCAACATCAAATTCTTGTAACAACAAGATCCACCGAATTAGTCGTGGTTTAGCATCCTGCTTAGCAAAAAGATATCGAAGAGCCGAGTGATCAGTGAAAACGACTGTCTTTGAAAGGACAAGATATTGCCGGAATTTGTTAAACGCGAACACTACGACTAACAATTCTTTTTTGGTGGTAGAGTAATTCTCTTGAGCGGGATTCATGGTTTTGCTAGCATAGTAAATAGGTTGGAATAGCTTGTCACGCCGTTGGCCCAATACAGCCCAGACAGCGAAATCGCTAGCGTCACACATGATCTCAAATGGTAACTCCCAGTTGGGTGTAATCATGATTGGAGCTTGTGTGAGCTCCTTTTTTAAGAGATCGAATGAATCCTTGCATTCTTGGGAGAAATCGAAAGGGGCATCCTTCATTAGCAATTGAGTCATTGGCTGAGCTATTTTGGAGAAGTCTTTGATGAATCTCCGATAAAACCCGGCGTGCCCCAAGAAGCTGCGTATTGCTTTAATAGTCGTGGGATATGGTAACTTAGATATAGCTTCAACTTTAGCTTGGTCCACCTCTATCCCATTCCCTGAGACCTTATGCCCTAACACAATCCCTTCTTTCACCATGAAATGACACTTTTCCCAGTTTAACACCAAGTTGGTTTCCTCACAGCGTTTAAGCATTTTTTCTAGATTAGCAAGACAGCGGTCGAAGGAGTTCCTGAAGACCGAAAAGTCATCCATGAAAACTTCCATGCTGTCTTCCATAAGTTCATGAAAGATTGCGGTCATGCATCGTTGAAAAGTGGCGGGGGCATTACATAGCCCAAAAGGCATTCTTTTGTAAGCGAACGTTCCATAAGGGTAAGTAAACATGGTCTTTTCTTGGTCCTCAGGTGCTATGGGAATTTGAAAATACCCTGAGAATCCATCCAAGAAACAATAGTACTCGTGACCAGACAATCTCTCTAACATTTGGTCAATGAATGGTAAGGGAAAGTGATCTTTCCTTGTGGCATCATTGAGCTTTCTATAATCGATGCATACCCGCCATCCAGTAACTGTTCTTTGGGGTACCATCTCACCCTTGTCATTCTTAACTACAGTCATTCCACCCTTCTTAGGTACAACCTGTACAGGACTAACCCATGGGCTGTCCGAGATTGGGTAGATCAATCCTGCATCCAGAAGTTTGATGACTTCTTTCTTTACAACTTCCTTAATGTTGGGGTTCACCCGCCTCTGGGTTGCACGGTAGGTTTATAATCTTATTCCATGAGAATCTTATGCGTGCATAAAGTTGAGTCAATCCCCTTAATGTCGGCTACACTCCATGCAAGCACTCCCTTATATTTCTTTAGGACCTCTAAGAGTTTACCTTTTTGTTCATGTTCGAGGGAAGAGTTTATGATTACCGGCAGTTGGTCCTCTCCCTGAAGGAAGGCATACTCTAAATGGTTAGGAAGTTCCTTAAGATCTAGCTCAGGAGGTTCGATAATAGAAGGCTTAAGCTTGTTTTCGGGCTTTTGGAGCTCGAGATGCTCCGTGGCCTCTTGTCTAGGGTAGAAGGAGACTGCACCAACATCCTCCATCTTTTCCACCTCTAACAAAGGTAGAAAACTCTCATCCCGTAACCAGCCTTCCTCGATTTGTTCATCAACACAGCTATCAACGACAATCCGTGAGTTCATCGACCTCTCCAATGAAATAGAGCCGGTTAGCTGCTTCGAGAGAGAGATCCATAGTGTCCTTAATGTCGAAGGTTGTGCTATCGGTTCCCACTCGTAAGGTTAACTTGCCGTCATAAACATCAATGACTGCACGAGCTGTCGCAAGAAATGGTCTCCCTAAGATGATGGGTACCAAGTCATCCTCCTCCATATCTAAGATTATGAAGTCGACCGAGAATTTGAATTTCCCAACCCTTACTAGCACATTCTCGCATATCCCTACGGGGTATTTGACTGATCCATCGGCTAGTTGGATGTTCATACGGGTAGACTTTAATCCAGAGTATCCTAGTTTAAGGAACATAGAGTGAGGCATGAGGTTGATACTCGCCCCCAAATCGGCAAGAGCATTCTTTATTGATAGAGATCCTATGGAGCAAGGCAAGGTGAAGCTGCCTGGATCGTCTACCTTTTTTGGTAGCCCTCGATGGGTCACCACCGAACATTCTTCCCCCAGGGTCACAAGACCTTCGAGTTTCTTTCGGTTAGCGAGTAATTTTTTAAAGTATGCGCTATACTTCGGCATGTGATAACAAGCATCAAGGAGGGGTATGGTGACTACTGAGTCTTTTAGATATGACAGGAATCTTTTATTATTATTCTCAGTTTTCTGGTTTTTTAATCGGGATGGGAATGGGATTCTCACAGGTTGGTTAGGTGGAGTTGAAGGGGTCGCCAAGGGAGGTTGGTTGGGAGCCTCGCTGCCCACATCATCCTCCTCTTCGCGAGGCTTGTTTGGATCGGGAGTGATGGGGGGCGAGCTCGGGTAAGGGGGTCCTTGGTTATTGTTCCAGCTCGAGTGGTTATCGCGAGCATGGGATCTTTTTGGCTTACTGACAGCATTTCAAGGTTATCGAGGGTGGAGTTAAGCTTGTTGAACCATTCTCCAATGTCATTCTGCTGTTCATCAACAAGTTCATGGTATGTGTTATTTTACACATACTTTTGACCTTAGTTTAGGGACCAAAATGACCAAATACTAACCAAATATGCCAAGAGAATGTATGTTTTTGTATTTGTGTATGTGCAGGTACGGATATGTGAAAAATGAACAAAAACAAACCAAAAAGCCTAAAACGAGCACGAGATTTGGAAAAGTGTCAAAAAGCCGAAGCCGATGAAGAAATTTATCCAAGTAAAGCCCAAAATGACAAAAGTAATCCTTAGAGATTCAGAGAATAACAAAAGAGACTCTTAGCTGAAATATGAAGACCTTTATAATAACGGCCCTCCAAGTTTCAGTAAGTTGTCAACTTTGGTCCTTTGAAGAACTTTGGAAGAAAAGTCAACTCGAGTCCTCCAAGCTACAAGATCATTACGTTAATTATTAAGTCATATTAGTCGCATTTTAATGAGTTTTAAGTAGCTTTTCATGATTTTGTAAAAGTCTAGGGGCTAAATATGCAACAATGGCAAAGTTAAGAGAAGCCCTAGCCCCTAGCCTATAAATAGATCTCATAAGCCTCATTTGAGAGGTTGGTTAGTCTTAGGGTTGTTGAGGGTTGGTCCTCATAGTAGTAGGAGTAGTGTAGTTTTATTTTAATGAAGTATGTGTTTTATTTTACTTTCTCTCTCTAAAGCTTTATCTTTCTAAAAATCTTTAATTTTTAGTTGTTAAAATCTTGTTTTTATTGGTGGGAATTAAAGTTTATGGTTAAACTAGTTAGTCTAGTGTTAAATTTGGTGAAAAATATTAGTTTTTAGGCTTTATTTTGGATCAAAATGGTGTTTTGTTATGGTTTTTATCGAGTTTGAATTTTTCTAATCAATAGTTATCGAGTTTCGTTTTCGAGTAGGGACCTATTTGCAAAAGTTGTTTCGAGTTACAGATTTTTTTCAAAAATAGAAATACCGAGTTTGGTTTTTAAATGTTTACCGAGTTTGGATTCCTCCAGGGACCAAATTGCAAAAAAAAAACTTTACCGAGTTTTATTTTTGTAATATCGAGTTTGGGATTTTTTTTTTTTTTTTGTATACCGAGTTTGAATTTTCATTATTTTATTTTTATCGAGTTACAATTTCAACTAAGGACCAATTTGCAATTTTTCAATTATCGAGTTTGGGATTTTTTTTTTATTATCGAGTTTGTTTCATTTTTTTTTTCTTTTCTTTTTCTTTTTCGAGTATTGATTATACCAAGTTTCATTTCTTTTGGCGAGTTAGCCAAGATTATCGAGTTAGATAATCTATACCTCATCGTTTATCGAGTGAGGTCTCTTATGCTTTATGCTTAGGCAAAACTCTGCCGAATTTTATTTTGGCTTATCTGGTTTGTTTGTTTTATCGAGTCTTTTTATTTTATCAAGTAACTTTATTTTATTAATATGAGTTTCGAGTAGTTTATTAGTGTTTACTTGATGGCACGAGTTTGTGAGTTAAGTGTGGATTACTTAAAAGGGGTCGTGATTAATAATCGTTATGATTATTTAGACTTGTAATTTTATTATTTGAAGGGCAAAAGCCAGAGAATAATCAAATTACAAATCTAGTAATTATTTTCTTTTTAAAGGATTATTTTCAAAATAAACCAACGTTGTGAGAAAATAGTCTTGTTTAAGGAAAATAATTCGTCGTCAATCTTTGACTCACACTTGATGAACTTATTCATGTCGCTTGGTAAACATATTGTTTTTAAAGTCTTTTCCCATCTTAATTTCTTTTCGCGTTTTAAATCTCGATTTCTTTGGTTATTTTATCCAATGCTTGTTTTATTTGTTTGTTTCCTTTGCGTCGTTTTATTGTTTCTTTTTACTTTAACTGCGTTTTAAATCCTTTTAGTAGTGTAATAAAAAAAACAATCATAATATCTCTTTTAAAACCCTATTCACTTCACAATCACGCGACTCAAGCCGACTCAATCGCCGTCTTACCTTCGTTGGGACATAACGACCCGGGGAATTACTTTCACGAGTGTTTCTTCGGTTAAATCTAATTATATACTACAAAACGATTATATCAAAATGGCGCCGCTGCCGGGGAAGGTTTGAAACGAGAGTGTCGTACTTGTATCGTTTATTGGTGGTTTGAATACCCTTCTCCCGAGAAGTTATCGTTTTTTGTAAATATTCTCAAAAAAAAAAAAAAAAAAAAAAAAAAAAAAAAAAAAAGAGAAAGAAAATTATTGTAAATTTTAAAGTTTCTTTATAAATAAAAAAAAATCAAAAAATATTTTTCTTTTTCATATTTGATTTTCAATTTTATTTTGATTTGATTTTATGATTCGAAAAACCAAAAATAATCTTCTTATCCTCTTATCATTTGATTCTTCTTCTTTAACCCTCTAAATCGTTTAATTCTCATGGATACGTTTTGTTCTAATTGTGGAGAACCGTTCTTCGGAGGGTTGTGTGTGTGGTGTACGTGCGACCAATGTGGTGATAATATTCATGATGGAGTTTGTTGGAATTGTAATTCTCACACATATGATCAAAATTCGTTCAACAATCCGTCAAATATTCCCGATTACTATACACCACCACCACTTTCGTTTAATTGTTATATTTGTGGAATCCCTTCCGAAGAAGGAATGTCGTGTGGGCAATGTTTTTGTAACCAATGTGGATACACGAATTGTATATGTTACGCCCCGAGTGCTGAAACGTCTTACGCTTGTGATACGAGTTTTGATAACTATCCTCAAAATAATTTTAATCTACCTTTTCAAAACTCTTATGAGCAAGTACCGTATTTCAATGGTGAGTCATTTCAAAATACATCGAATTTTGAACATTGTGGGGGATCGTCTGAAAATTTTTATGAGCCTAATTCATGTTACGATTCTCATGGTTTTAACCAACTCCCACAAACTTCCGATTTTACTAATCAAATTTTTGAAATTAAATCCATGATCGAGAAGTTAAAAGAAATGGTAATTACTCGTTATAAGCATATTCCCGAGCTTAATTTGAAATCGATGGAAGAACTTCTTGCCGAAGAAAGAAAATTCCAATTTTGTGAGTGTTGTATGTACGATGATGATTCCACGATTACGATCAATCTTAATCCTCAAAATGAATCTATCTCTTCTTCCGTAGAACCCGAAGACTCTCTAACAATGGGGGACGGGTAACTTAACACTATTCTAGCAACGGAATCGGACGAATTCAATAAGTCTAGTGTTGAGAACCTCGTCCCAATCCCAAGTGAGTCCGGGGAAATTTCTAACGGTGATTCTGAAATTGTTTCTGATTCTTCCTATCCTTCTTTCACACCGGTTGAGAGGAGTGATGTCTTTTTGGATGAGATTGAGGCTTGTCTTGCTAACAATGATTCTAATCCGACGATGGTTGAAGATACTAATTTTGATCCTGAGGAAGATATCTGTTTGATTGAAGAATTATTGAATGAAGAACCGTCAACTTCTTTCCTTCCGATGAGCAATGAAGATTTTGATGAAGTTGAAAGTTATTCCGATTCTCACAATGAGTATACTACAAGTGATGAAGATTCTTGTGGAGATATCTATAATAATGATGAAGATGATGATGCTGAAATTCAAGATGAAACTCTTCGTGAGAAATTATCCAAAGTTTATCTTCTCATTTCTAAGATCGAGGCGTTGAATGATCCTCCGATTTCTTCTCCTATCCCCGATATGGATAGTGATTCTTTACCCGAGCTTGAAATTTTTCGATTTGAAGAGACGAGTAGTGACAGTCCCACTATTCATGCTGATATCTCTTTTCCGGATTATGAGCATTTTGTCTTTGAGATCGATTCTGAACCTATTTCCGATAATCCGTCACGTGAACCTCTTTTAGAGGATGTCAATCGATTTCTTGCTGCGGAGGACTCGATACCACTGGGTATTGAAAATGAAGAGAATAACCTACGAAGAAATATTCTTTCCGATTTACCTTCTTCTCGTCCACCTGCGAAACCACCCGATGTAGATTATGAATCAGATACGGATAAAGATATTCTTGGAGTGGTGGACGAGACTTATGATCATGATGATCCCGTGCTTGATAGTTTACCCACCCAACTCACCTATGATTCTGATGATGTTTATGCTTTTACCATCCGTGTGTTTCACCCTTTTTATCTTTATCCCCTCATTTCTTCACTTTTCCACTCCACCGGGAGTGAGGATACAGTATTTGACCCCGGCATCTCCGTTTATCATGCCTGGTGTCCGTTCCATCTGCTCTCCCCAAGGACGAATTAATTCGGGGATCGAGTCAAGCTCATGTGACTCGGTGAACAAAAACAAGCGCTTCGTGGGAGGCACCCCATGCTTATCCTTTTCATCTTCTTAATTTTCTATTTTCTTTCTAACGTAACGTGAGGAGGGCTACCTCTTCCATTTCTTGTGTTTCGTGGTTGTTGTTGTTTATGTCCAGGATTTGCCCGAATAATGAAGACTCTCGTGCTCGTTGTTTTGTCTTCACTCGAGTTTCATCATTCGTTGCTTATCATTATATCCTAATCTTTTTGACTAACATTTATCTTTTGGCATAATTAATAAACGGCCTTAGATTTGTTAGGATACTCTTACCTTTTAAACATTGAGGACAATGTTTCGTTTTAGTCTGGGGGGGGGGGGGGTGATCGTTCGATCTGATTTTTGCCTTGCACTTTGTCGTGAACTCTTGCAACTCCGTTTTTCCACCAAAAATGAAAAAATTGAAAATTTCAAAAATTTTGAGAAAAAAATGAATGAAAAAATCATGAAAAAGTACAAAAAAATGTAAAAAGTTGAAAAAGTTGTGCAAAAATATAATAAAGTTTGAATAAGTGTTTTGACACCTTGTTGACTTTCTTGCTGGCGAGAGTAGGAATAAATATTTTGACTTGACCGGGCGTGTTGAGCCCTAGCTTGTTCCCTTAACCAATGATGATCATATAAGCTTGTGCTAGTTTTGTACAACAGGAGCTATAAAAGGCGAATTCTTTCTTAAGAATCTGCAAGTTCCCGTACTTGACTTTATACATGCGCAGCTTAAAAGCTTTCGCTAGTCTTTTACATCAGGAGCTAGAAAACGCGAATTCTTCTTCTAGAATTTGCAAGTTTTCGTAACTGACTTTATATATGCGTGGCTGATTATCGGCTAAGTATTCGCGGGTTTCATTATTTGGAATCTAAAATTGCGAAGAGCGAGAAATGATAGAGTTTATTTAGAAGTTAGATGCTAAACGTGGAGTAGTGGTTCTCTTTAGAGCTCATGAGAGGTACTTGTGGCTTTTTACTCCCATCAGAAACGTCACCCATATATAATAGATGTTCTAGGTTAATTAGTGGTATTTCGGTTTGAATAATATTTAGTGCTTTGTTTTCTTAAGAGAATTTTTGCTTTAAAAGTTGGGTACATATCAAGGAACATCAAAAATAAAAGCAAAAGTGAAAAATCAAAAGTCAAAAGTTGATTATCTATATGGTTTTGGAGCTACCTGATAAGCTTCCATTGATGTTATGAGAAAAGTCAAGAAAGAAAAAAAAAATATGAAAAGTATGAAAAAAAAGTGGAAAAAAAAGTGAAAAATGAAAAAGTGAAAGTTGAAAGTTATGTTGAATAAGAGCTTGAATGTAAAATAAGTTGTTGGCACGTGAGGTGCATGTGGATGATTCTGAATTGGACACATGAGGTGCACGTGTAGTACTCTGCAACTTATATTTATGATATTGTATGTACCAAAATTTCTTGATGTGGACCGAATTTCTATTGCAGTGGTTCTTAAGAGAAAATGAATAACTACTTATCGTTTAAACTTAGGTGTCACTATCGGACTAAAAATTATTGAAACGAGGAAATATGAAGTAATTCATTTCTCAACAAAAATAAAATATTGAGATACAAAACTTAGGACATGGGAGTAAGGAGTTTCCACAAGTAACTTTTATGAGTAGTATTAGCATCTAATTTGTAGATAAGCTGTGATCTCGTTTGTACGCTTAGTTTAGGGACTTGTGAAAAATCAAGGATGACGATTTTTATCCGTACGGTCACTTCTTAAATAGAAATGTTTCTACTCGTTGACCCTAATAATTATTGCAAAATAATGAAAGTTCAATAAACCGTCACAAGAATAAAGTATGAAAAGTACAAAAATAGAAGTGTAAGTGGAATAAAGGAATAAAAGGAAAATTTTGGAAAACGGAGCGTTTTCGGGAATAAATGATTTTATTAATTCTTTTGAACCTCCTTGCTACTTTTCAAAGTTAGTAAAAAGAGTTTTGAAATTATTTATCCCAAAAGCGTGAATTGATCACATTGCGTGAGGACACGGCAATACCTTAGTCTGGGGGATTTTAGCATGTGTTATTTTACACATACTTTTGACCTTAGTTTAGGGACCAAAATGACCAAATACTAACCAAATATGCCAAAAGAATGTATGTTTTTGTATTTGTGTATGTGCAGGTATGGATATGTGAAAAATGAACAAAAACAAACCAAAAAGCCTAAAACGAGCACGAGATTTGGAAAAGTGTCAAAAAGCCGAAGCCGATGAAGAAATTTATCCAAGTAAAGCCTAAAATGACAAAAGTAATCCTTAGAGATTCAGAGAATAACAAAAGAGACTCTTAGTTGAAGTATGAAGAACTTTATAATAAAGGCCCTCCAAGTTTCAGCAAGTTGTCAACTTTGGTCCTTTGAAGAACTTTGGAAGAAAAGTCAACTCGAGTCCTCCAAGCTACAAGATCATTACGTTAATTATTAAGTCATATTAGTCGCATTTTAATGAGTTTTAAGTAGCTTTTCATGATTTTGTAAAAGTCTAGGGGCTAAATATGTAACAATGGCAAAGTTAAGAGAAGCCCTAGCCCCTAGCCTATAAATAGATCTCATAAGCCTCATTTCAGAGGTTGGTTAGTCTTATGGTTGTTGAGGGTTGGTTCTCATAGTAGTAGGAGTAGTGTAGTTTTATTTTAATGAAGTATGTGTTTTATTTTACTTTCTCTCTCTAAAGCTTTATCTTTCTAAAAATCTTTAATTTTTAGTTGTTAAAATCTTGTTTTTATTGGTGGGAATTTTTATGGTTAAACTAGTTAGTCTAGTGTTAAATTTGGTGAAAAACATTAGTTTTTAGGCTTTATTTTGGATCAAAATGGTGTTTTGTTATGGTTTTTATCGAGTTTGAATTTTTCTAATCAATAGTTATCGAGTTTCGTTTTCGAGTAGGGACCTATTTGCAAAAGTTGTTTCGAGTTACAGATTTTTTCAAAAATAGAAATACCGAGTTTGGTTTTTAAATGTTTACCGAGTTTGGATTCCCCCAGGGACCAAATTACAAAAAAAAAACTTTACCGAGTTTTATTTTTGTAATATCGAGTTTGGGATTTTTTTTTTGTATACCGAGTTTGAATTTTCATTATTTTATTTTTATCGAGTTACAATTTCAACTAAGGACCAATTTGCAATTTTTCAATTATCGAGTTTGGGATTTTTTTTTTTTTTTTTTTTTTTTTTTTTTTTTTTTTTTTTTTTTTATCGAGTTTGTTTCATTTTATTTTATTTTATTTTTCTTTTCTTTTTCTTTTTCGAGTATTGATTATACCAAGTTTCATTTCTTTTGGCGAGTTAGCCAAGATTATCGAGTTAGATAATCTATACCTCATCGTTTATCGAGTGAGGTCTCTTATGCTTTATGCTTAGGCGAAACTCTGCCGAATTTTATTTTGGCTTATCTGGTTTGTTTCTTTTATCGAGTCTTTTTATTTTATCAAGTAACTTTATTTTATTAATATGAGTTTCGAGTAGTTTATTAGTGTTTGCTTGATGGCACGAGTTTGTGAATTAAGTGTGGATTACTTAAAAGGGGTCGTGATTAATAATCGTTATGATTATTTAGACTTGTAATTTTATTATTTGAAGGGCAAAAGCCGGAGAATAATCAAATTACAAATCTAGTAATTATTTTCTTTTTAAAGGATTATTTTCAAAATAAACCAACGTTGTGAGAAAATAGTCTTGTTTAAGGAAAATAATTCGTCGTCAATCTTTGACCCACACTTGATGAACTTATTCATGTCGCTTAGCAAACATATTGTTTTTAAAGTCTTTTCCCATCTTAATTTCTTTTCGCGTTTTAAATCTCAATTTCTTTAGTTATTTTATCCAATGCTTGTTTTATTTGTTTGTTCCTTTGCGTCGTTTTATTGTTTCTTTTTACTTTAACTGTGTTTTAAATCCGTTTAGTAATGTAATCAAAAAAACAACCATAATATCTCTTTTAAAACCCTATTCACTTCACAATCACGCGACTCAAGCCGACTCAATCGCCGTCTTACCTTCGTTGGGACATAACGACCCGAGGAATTACTTTTCGAGTGTTTCTTCGGTTAAATCTAATTATATACTACAAAACGATTATATCAGTTCATTAAGACATTTTAATTGTAAACCTTTTTCTTGAGTGAAGTGACCAAGGTCATCTTCAAAAGTGCGCCTGATTTCGAATTCAGGACCTTCCCCTCCTTCTTTTCTTTTTACCAGATACCCCTAGAGGGTGTAATCGTCATTTTGGTAAAAAGGAAAAAGGGAGGGGTCAGCATAGATGTCACCTCCTGACAAGCACGCATGTTCAATCGTGGGTTCTCCTCCGCATTCCTCTACCTCATGCGGGCCCCCACAGTAGTCGCAGATCAAGTAAGGATTTGAAAGTTGTTTAGGTAACTGCGACCCAGCTTGGTATTCCATTCTTTTGTGAATTTTTCTTAATCGGTTCGAAGATGTTGAAGTGATTTCGGACATGCCGACAGTCGACTCGGGTTCATCCCAAGTGTCATCCTGGTCTTGAGCATATTCTTCAATCCTATCACATCCTTCTTCGGCACTAAGATTGGCTAATCTCCCTTTTCTAGAATTGTTGATTCCGTTCCGATCATTTGAGGAGACATTGTCGTAGAAGATTTGGACCAAAGGCCAAAGTTCGATGCCATGATGGGGAAATTGTCTTATTAAATCCTTGAATCTAATCCACGATTTATGGAAGGGTTTGTCCTTCCCTGTTCGGAAGCGGAGGATCCTATCTCTAAATGCTGAAGTTTTTCCAAGTGGAAAGAACTTCTCATAGAACTTGGATATGAGTTGTTCCCATGTGAAAATAGATTCAGAAGGGAGTTTATCATACCACTCTTGGTCTTTTTCATAGAGGGTGAAAGGGAAGAATCGTAATCGGGACGTGTCTCTAGTAGCCCCATCCGTATGGAGGGTGTCTACTATTTTCAAGAAGTCCTTAACGTGTTGAATCGGGTCATCATCATCTAATCCACAAAACTTGCACACACTTTGGACAAGCCAAACATCGGTCGCATACAAGACCTCATTGGTGTGTTCGTTTGGGTAGACAATGGCATTTAAGAAGCCACGAGGGTTGGGGAGGAATAGTCCTTAAGGCGCTTAGGAGTGGGAATTGCAGGGGTACTCATCTCGTTGTTGGGTTGGGAGCTAGGGTTGTAAGGTGATTTTCTGAATTTTCTTCAGAAAGGGGTGCATCAAAATCGATGGCAACGCTAGATGGTTCAGGTGTTGAGTGAGATCGTCTTAACCTACGCATTTCTCTATCGGGTTCTGCATAAGGCAAGACAAGGTTTCTAGCGGAACTACGACTCCTAGTGATCCTAAGGTTAGAAAATTCATCGGTTGCCATAATGGCGGATGGTAAGAGTCATGAACAAAAACACGAAGAAAATAGATAGACTAAAGAGAACCTAAAAACAAAAATAAAATCTTACTAGAAAGGAATCTAGCAAGTAGACCTAATAAAAAGAGATTCTAACCTAGACAATAACTATTCCCAAGGCTGCGGCGCCAAAAACTTGATGCGTGGGGATTGCACCAGGCTTTACCTCTCAAGGGATCTTGAGAAGCTTACAATCCCCACCAGGCAGTGTACCTGATCGATGTAGTATAGTATAATGACAAGTACCGGGGGATTGATCGTTCAGCTAGGAATAGTGTCGCTAGGATTAGAAAACCTAAAGACTAGGTCAAGAGATGAGGGATGAGTCTTTTTGTATTTTTTATATTTTTTAGAAAGCAAGTAAAAATCTCGGGTTTGAAGGATTTGGGCAGAATTAGTTGCAAGTCAACTAACCCAATACTAAGATGCAATCAAAATAAAATACTAGAAATGAAAATAAAACTAAATTATACTAAAGTTGTGAGCGATATATGGGAGAATTGTGTTTACTTAGATTTCACTACTCCCTAGATATCTTTTACACGTGAATTACTTGTTATAGTTGCGTGGATGACGGATTGTATTCCTTAATACCATTCATGGGGTGGCATACTTACTTCCCCAATCCTATGAGTGCCTACTTCACTCCTATGTCGAGCCGGCTAAGAAGCTCCTAACATGGGATCATTAGAATTTACTCATGCATTAAATACAACTAATAAAACCTAGTACACATCGGTTCATGTTTCCTAAGACGTTCAAACATGTTACACAATGAAGATCTGCCAGTTTTCTTAAGCCTAACATTGAAATCATTCATCCAATACAACCATAAACAAGTAATCAACACATAATTAACATCTAGGTTTCATTAGATCTAAGCAAACACAAGATAAATCTAGCCTAGCATGTTGAAATCAAGACAAGCACAAGATATAATCAACTAACACATAGACATATTGATTGAATTAAAGAGAAGACTTATCTTAATTGAACATGAAAGGATTCAAGGGGTGAAAACCCTTGAAAGTACTGTAAAATATGAGCTAGGGTTTACAAAGTTCGGCCCTAGGTTTCTCCACACAAGTTTAGGGTAATATTTGATCAAATAAATTCAATTCCGGGGTTAAATGACCCCTTAAAAGTGGTTCATTTTTCGCCTCATCATAGTGATAAGTGAAATAAGTAATAAAATTGGAAAACGGGGCATTTTCGGGAATAAATGATTTTGTAATTTCTTTTGAACCTCCTTGCTACTTTACAATGATAGTAAGAAGAGTTATGAAATTATTTACCCCAAAAGCGTGAATTGGTCACATTGCGTGAGGGCACGACAACACTTTAGTCCGGGGGATTTTGATGAGTGCTTATTCACTCACCTTTTCTTAACCAAAATGAGACTAAATAATCCAAAAACTAACCCAAATTGCCAAACAAAGTGTGTTTTTGTGATTTTGAATGTGCATGTACAAATATTTCATAAAAAGACAAAAATCAAATGAAAACTGGTAAAAACGAGCACGAGAGTGGAGTAAATTCAAAAAGTTAAAGCTGGGATTCACAAAGTCAAAGTATAGCTCAGAATTTCAAAGAGAGTCCCTGAAGAATCAAGATATTTCAAAAGTAGTCCCTGGATGATGTTTAAAGAATTTGTCATTTTCAGTCCTTGAAGATTCAAAAACTGCCAAAAACTACCTTTGAAGAATATGTTTTGAAGATAATACAATTCAAGTCCTCCAAGTATTCAGATTTGTCAACAAAAGCCCTTGGATCACAAATTTGGGAAATGGCAGCTTTGGTCCTCCAGAATTCAGTTTATATACAATTGGTCCTTGATTCATTAAATCTGAAATTACAAGTTAAGCCTAGTCTAAAATGATCCATGGTCCAAGTAATATATCCAAAACCAAGTCCAAAGCCAAAGCCCAAAAATCCCCTAGCCCATTACCCTCGGTCAACATTTTTTACCCAGGGTCAAACTTAACCAAAATAATAATAAAAATACATTCCCGCTTCTCTTTTTACTTACCCAGAAAACCCCCCAAATCCCTTAGAACCCTAATTTTAACCATCTCAAATTAGCCCAAGTAAAATCAATTAACCATCAATCAACTAATCATTGGTCCTTCTAGAAGGGTTCTCACGTGCAATGAGTGTGTTAGAGAGAATGTATGTGCTTAGTCAGACCACGTAGACAAATGGCAGCTGATAATTGGACACACCACCTCATTAGTAGCATTGGATACCTCTTCTAGAAGCTGAGTCATATGTTAGAGAGTGTATGCACCTGAGAATTGCCAGCATGGACCATTGGCAGCATATCATTGGTTGAGCCACCTCACACATTTAATCCGAGGGTTGGTAATGATGCAAATGATTATGAGATGATTGGAGGGCTATGATTACACTTCCAGAGGCTTCCACAGATTCCCTTAGCTCATCTCAGCAGCTATATAAAGCCCCTTCACTCACTCAATAAAAAGCTGTTAGCTATTAGGATTAGGAGTAGGGTTAATTCAGTAGTAGCTTAGTATAGATTTTAATAATTGTAGCTTAATGTTTTAGCTTATTATAACTTTCAGCTTTCAAACATTGTATTCTTTTCAAGTTTTTAATAAATTTCAAGTTTTCATTTAAATTCTAGTCTCAATTTACTTTTTATGCTTTCAAGTAGTTAATAAATTTTAAATTATGTTTTCACCAGCTCATATAAGCTTTTTCAATAGCTTTTGTGAGTTTCATTGCTTAAAGTACTGTTTAATATTTCAAATTCTCCAAAGTCACAAAGAGTCAATGAAAGTCAAACAGGTTCAAATGGTGATAAGCTGATTCAGAAAGGTTTGTATGGTTACTTTAGTCTGAGTAGCTTATTGATAAGCTCAAATGTGATTTACATTCCATTTTAAGGTCAGTTTACCACATTCTCACTTTAATTCCAATTTTTAGCCAAGAATCTGTTTCGTGCTTATTGATTAATTGAATGCTTATTAGTTGATGAATTTAGGATTTATTATAGTTAGTTTATTATCTGTTTCTCTTAGTTTCAGCTTATATAGGTCTTTTTAGCTTGAAATCCAAAATCAACTAGTTACTTTAGGGGTGTTTGGAATAGTATGACTTTTTGAAGTCATTGTTGTTTTAGCCAATTCCTAAATTTGATTCAGCTTTAGTTTCATATCTAGAGTAGATTACTAGTGTTTCCTAGCATATTTAAGTAATCTCACAGTATTTGCACATGCATTCTTAATTTTACCCTTTATAACTGTCATCTCTTCTAGATTGTGCATTTTCGAGGTTAGTTGCATTTTAGTTGTTAGACTTAGCTCATATTAGTCCATTTGCATAGTTAAATGTTTGCACAATAGTTGAAGTGGTATATCTAGCTTTATAAAGTTGCATGAGTCTATCTTTTAACCTATAACTAGTTGCATCAGTCTATCTTTTAACCTATAACTAGTTGCATCAGTTAGGTAATGTAGTTTGATATTGCGTCACTTTGGGTTATATTAGCTTAGTTTAGGTAAATTTTTTTGTTCATTATCTAGTTCTATAGCTCCCTAGTCAACATGTTCATCTGTCTACCCACTTTTACCCATATGCATCAGTTAGCCAAGTTACCTAATTCACTTTTATCTTTGATTTTTAGGCTTATTTGTTCTCAAATTTGTTATACTAGTTATTTTGTTGCTCTCCTAGTTGATTATACTTTTTGTGAATATTCACTTTTACCACTTTTCACAACACGAATCACGAATCGAGAACCACGATTCCATTCAAACCTTCGTACGGAAGACGACCCGGGGAAATACTTTCACCGGTATTTCTTTGGAATACTTAAACCTCTAAAATTACATCTTATCAGCCCTCCTCCCCAATTGACAAGGATTCCGCTGTGCAACCTCCGTCCCATGATGAGAAGACCAATGTCGAAGGGCCTTCGTCCCCTGGCAAGGCTAGTCCTAAGAAGCTCTCACCTCCTGTTCTCCAGGAAAGTCCTAAGTCTCATCAGGAAGAATGAAGGCTGCAATGTCTGTAGTTATTTGGCCTCAAGGGTGGTATGTACCCTTAGAACATGAAAAATTTATCCCTAGTAGGTTACGCCCTACAAACATTATCATCTATGTTAGGGTTGTAGTAAGTACCATTATCGTTTGTAATTTGAACCAAGAGTTTTAGGCAATCGTATAG
The DNA here is from genome assembly GCA_030686995.1 of Artemisia argyi. Classification (NCBI taxonomy): domain Eukaryota; kingdom Viridiplantae; phylum Streptophyta; class Magnoliopsida; order Asterales; family Asteraceae; genus Artemisia; species Artemisia argyi. The sequence goes on from JARVZY010002989.1 coordinate 21,628, forward strand.
TTTGACTGCTAACGGAGGGTCGCGGCCCACTCCGTCTTTATCCTTTTAGTGCAGAGGGCTTAGAATACCCTAAGACTCTTAGGAAAGTTAATGTGAATTATGTGGGATGCTATTAACATTCAGGACAAGAGCATCTTGATACATCCTTCGAACATTAGAACTTTAATTACTTGGTTGTTCAAATATTTGTTGTATGAAATAAAACAAGAGATTCGAGGGAAATATGTTGTATCATTAATTGGGTAGGGAGAATTACATCATTTTAAGAAATGAAAACTAAGACACCTACCATTAATGCTTCTTTCCCAAAGTGAGAAGAAATCGATACATGAATTAAAAATAAGCTAACTGCAAATCTTGCATTTAAAACTTACGAAGGGTATGGCATTCCGTCTATGTCTTAGATGAAAGTTGCTAGCTTGTAGACCTTATTATTGTAGCCTTTAGCCTGCGACATGTATCCTTCTTCAAGAAGGATCCTTCATTTATTATGCTTGAAATCTTAACAGATGGTAGTGGATCACCAAATTCCTTTCTGCTATAAATTTTGAGTCTTCAATAACAAAAGGTTGTTACTTTATAACCGTCGAAAATCATCCTGTTGAGTCTTGCTGCTCAACTTCAGATTTGAAACTAGGCTCGAGGATGTTCTTATTTTCTCTTGGAATAAGCAAAGTTATGCATGTCTTCGAGTCACCAAAATGTGGCTTTCTTTCTCCTTCGACCCTGAGAGCTTCTATGTTGGAAGACATACTAGGCTTGTCATATTCAGGAGACGCATGTGCCGATCCTTCGGCAAAGTTATGCATCTCATACTCTACATCGTATTCTTCCAATTCCCTAGCCCACTTGGTCATTCTTCGCGATCGATTTGGCTTCAGGAGCTCCCATTCGATTGGTTTATCGGTAAGTACCCTAATCGGGTGTTCCTTAAAATACCTTTTGTGTCGTCTCACAGCATGGACCAGAGCCAGGGTAAATTTTTTTTGATTCTGTGTAGCTCCATTCAGCTCCTTGTAAAGTCCTCCTAGCGAAGTATATTGGTACATGTACTTTTCTTCTTTCCGCCAAGAGTATGTCACTAACATCATCGAAGGGTATTGCGAGATGTAGTAATAACATCTCTTCTTTGGCTGGGGCCGTCACGGTTGGCAAGATTTACATGCATTCCTTCAATTTTTGGAAGGCTGTTTCAGCTTCTATGCTCCATTGGTAGGATACTTCCCCTAGTGCCTTCATTATGAACTTTGAAAAGTGATGAGGACCTACTGACACCTTTTGCTAAGAATGCTATAAGTGCTTTCAACCTAACTTCCAGGCTGTAAGCCCCTTCTGATGACCTTTGTGTTGGCATGAATATTACGATATTTAATCTAAATATCCTCTTCATGTTTTGATGATGACAAAGATGTAAGTTACAACATATAACGTAAAGTGCTTAAGTTACTTGTGATCACAATTCTTCTATGCATTCTTACGTCAACAAGCCTCGACATCTCAACGTCTCAAGTATGCTTCAACAATCACTTAAGGTATGGATAAACAAGTGTTTAATACATCTCATGATCAAAGGGGTATTTAATTAACTAATACAAAGTTTATTTAATTATATAAACATATTATATATTTTTGAAAAACACTTTTGGTAATAAAGAAAAATGTTTTAATCATACTAAATATATGATTTCAAACTTTTAACCAAAATTAGTTAGTTTTTCACCAAATAAACTTTCCCCACTAAAAGACAGAAAATCTGGCCGTTTCAGTAGGGCGGCCCCCTTAATTTTAAGGGGACCGGCACACAATTAAGGTGACCGGCCGCGCTCCCCTGTCAGATTTGGTCAGAAATTTTTCCCTATAAATACCACCTCTAACCTGGAATTTTTCTCACCTTTTGCACAAAAATTTTCAGATCCAACTCTCTCTAAACATCCTTCTAAAACCCTTTGATCATAAGATTATTAATCTTTGTTTCAAGTGATCCAATTTCTCATCACTCAAAGTGCAACAGAAGAATCCTCCCTATCATAAAGCCAAAGATGTATTAGGATCTAGTTAGTGCTTATGTGAAGTTGTGAGTTATGTATATGTAATAAGTAGATCAAGATGATCTTACTTAGTAGTGATTTAATGAGTGAGTAAGAAGTAGTGGAAGGAAGTAGTAGTGTGGAGAAGACATGTAGTTGTGAAGATGTAAGTGTGTGATTAAGTAGTGGAGTTTAGAAGAAGTTGTGATGAAGTTGTGAAGTCGTGAAGACGTGAAGAAGTTGTGAAGCCGTGAAGAAGTTTAGAAGAAGTTGTGATGAAGTCGTGAAGTTGTGTAGTGATCGAAGTTGTGTTGTGAGATTGGTTCTAGCTACTATTAGAACTCGACATTTAGCTTAGTGTCGTTAAATGGTGTAAGCAAAAGTTGTGTACGGTTTTCTCCGCCAAAAGGGAGCTTGTTGAGTAGTGAAGAAAACTCTCGAGTAGGTGACTCGGGGAGCGGAGTAGGAACAAGGAAGGTGTCCTTGTAGCCGAACCACTATAAATCATCGTGTCCGGTTTGCATTTCCTTTCTCTTATCTCTTATCATTTGTTCTTGCATTTACTTCTATGCTTGCCTACATGTCTTAGTTGTTGCTTATATAGTTGTGATGATTGATTGTGTTGAACATAGTAGTTAATATTGTGATTGTGTGTATAATTGCATGATATGGTCAAATAAATTATTATTCACACTTCTCGTATTAAGTTTAACTTGATAGATAATTTGATACAAAACGTTTTAAGATTTTAAAAGGAAAACGTATTCACATAAAGATCGACCAAAGCTTCATTCATAAAACTAAGCTTTTCCAAAAGCTTACATATATAATTGATCATATTGATTATATGTTGTTTTCATACTAAACTCTAATTGAAGTTTTCCAAACAAACAATTGAATAAATTTGAATCAACATTTTGAAACAAAGTTTTTATAAAATGAAAAAGAAGGGAAAACTATTCAACCCCCTTCTAGTTTTCCACAATTGGTACCAGAGCCACGTCGCTCAAATTTTCAAAACAAATGGTTTTAAAAATTGAGTACGATCCATGTATCAAATTACCAATTAAGGAGGATTAAATATGAAAAGTGTTTTGTTGATTGACTTGTATTAGTTTTGATGATATATACACTAATTATACTAGCTCGAAATAATATTATGTTTAAAATAAGTGTTTATATGTTCGGTATCAAAATCAGAAAGTTACACACCTTTCCGAAAAGTTAGAAATTTTTTTTTTACAAAAAATAAAATTTTGAGTACCAGATGGGCGGCCCCCTTAATTGTCTGGGCGGCCCCCTTAAATACTGGGCGGTCCCCTTAATTATTTAAGGGGTCTGCCTATCTGTTCGACAGTTTTTCGAAAACTTTGAAAAATCATATAAAATTAACCGTAACTCCGTAGAAGTCGTGCCACCCGGCGTTTTAAAGGTAATTGAGTCTACTTTCATTTAAAGATACTTACAAGTAACCATTACAAACTTAAATAAGTAAGAAAGTCAAAATACTATACGGTGGTCAAAAATTTGTGTTTCGTTTTAACATAAAACTTTTGTTTTATCTTTTCCTTCAAGTCGGGTATTCCTAGTTGATATACTTTTGAAAAAAAAAATTAAGTATTTATGTTTTCAAAATATTGATCTTAATTAAATTATAGAATGGGAGGAAACTATTTTATTTTCAAATAAATTCGAGCTAAGTAAACATATGTGTATATAATACACAAAACGACGACAAGTGTTTTATATGTTATGTGAACTTCTTTGTGATTTTATTTTTTTGAAAATATTAGATAATTGTTGCTACTTGAAATTTAGCTATTTTTATATCTAAGCATATGTGCCCTATTAGTTATAGCTAGCTTTCCGGTTTATACTTAACTAGATCTTATGCTAGATTTGTTGCGTTAGGATTGTTATAATATGCTTGCATTGCATATAGGTATAGATGGCTTAATGTTACTCAAACATCTTGTAAATGAGTTAAATCTAGTCACCTAAATATTTCAAACAATTTAATCTATTCTTCACAACACACTTAAAATATTTTCAACAAATTACCTTGTTTTACCTTAGGATTGTTTGAATAAGAGAAATTAAATTATTTTAAAACATTAGTAGTTATATAAAAGAAAAAGTATCTTCAAAATCTAAGTGTGTTCATAATAAGTAATAATGAAGAGTCTTTCACATAAACAAAACATATAACAAACATGAAGTAATAAGTTAAATTTCAATCATTCACTAACCTCACTCTTAAATAATCTTAGGATTAATGGAACATACTATCAAAATGTCTATTTATTTTAAATGAGTGTTTGTGAGGGTCAAGAAAGATCTTGATATTATATCAATTCATTATTCAAATTATGGTTGATATATTCATCAAATCTAATTGACGTGTTTTTGAGTGTGGACAAGAAATTGGATTGCTATTTGTTTAGCTTCAATATTATATCAAATTACAACAAAAGATATATTCTTGAATCTACATACTCAATCACACTAGATTGATATGAAAATAGTTACATCCTTTGTAGATGAAAAGAGTGTGCATTGGATCATAACTCACACTTGTGTTGATAATGTCATATTGAATCTACTTGTCCAATAATTGTGTTCCAAATATTAGAATAACATTTTAAATACATTTATAAAATATACAATGAAGAAGGATTGACGACTTGGATGTTTCGTCTGAAATATTCAAGCAATTTACATTGCAATGCAATGGATAAATGTGTCATATCCGAAAAACCAAACATGAGCAAACTAACAACATATGTAAACTTTGCTCACACTACTTAAAATCATCACTTCAAGATAAAATACATATTTAAGAATAATACACACTATATATTCTATGTATTTCATTTTCTTTGTAGCATGAATGGTTGTGTTACAAGATAATGCACTACACTTTTCTTTTGAAATAATTTAAGTTATTAGAATTGAAAAATAACTTGTCATAATGCATAAACAAGTAAAATTCATTTTGTTTCAAATACTAGTTAAATTATGATATATAACATTGGCAAAAATCATAGAAAATAATATTTGCTTTAGAATATATACATGTCTAGTTTTGATATCATTTGTGAATCACAATCTCATTTAAGATAAATAATCTTAATGAGATTCATTTTTCAAGATATGCTAAGGAGCATTCTTAAATCAAGCACATTTATTAAATCAAGTAATATGCCATCAAAACCAAATAACCGGTTAATCATGAACAAAAGATTAAAACTTTGCATTTACTCTTATCTAAACATTTAACACATCTCTATTGGGATAGTGAGTAAAATATATCATGTAGACTTATCTTCATTAAAACATGAAGTCACATTAAGCCAAGCATTAGTGAATCAAGCAAACTTCATATTTGGTACTCTTCGATAGGTAAATTTAGGAACTCAATTCCCTCTAAAAGGAGAATGACTACTGGAGAATCTATTGACTAGAAATTCAATTTAACCTAACGGTTGAATTGCTTCTATGTGAGAAGTTGGGTGTGTGTAACCCTTAAAAATGGTCGTGTTTAGCCTGAATTGAGCACCACTAGTAATAGTCTCATACTCATTCTCCAACTTGATTAAATTGCTCTTCCTAAATATACCTAACGCTAGTTTACTTTTATGAACTTTGTTTCTCATTAGATGCTTTCATTCCTAGATTTATGGCATATCGCATATATGTTATTTCTAGATGATTATTTGTTCCTATGTGATTTGATTGTATGCCTTTACATGGTTTACTATATGTGTATCATTCATCTAGGTATTTTTTTTCTTACCTTTAGATCCTACACCCTCATTTCATGAGAACCTTAGTGTCATAATCTGATAGGTCATATTAGTCTCAAAATATATCCGGATGAGCATGAATTTAATGGGAAGGGAAATCACACTCACTCACATATATCCTTCTACCTCACACCCAAAACCGAGTCATCCTTTGTACTACCAATCTCGAGTCATCCACCTTTTCCATGTCCTTAAAGAAACCAAGAATCAATACCATACCTCCTAAACCACTCCTCATTGAGTTAACACAAGATAACACCAACACTCCATCACCACCACCTCTATGTTCATCTCATAGTGCTCCCAATGCACCATTCAAAACACCATCAACTCAAGAAACCTCTACCTCCTCCATACCATCATAATCATCATCAATCAATGACTATATCAACACCCACTTGTCACCTCCATCAAGAACCACCATCTCCAACAAAAACTTGTCATCATACCATCAAAACAACTCTTCATTGACCTTACTAATGAAGACGACACCACTCCATCCATCAAAGAATATATCAACTCACAATTGTCTCCACCACAAAAAGTATCACCACCACCTCCTACCCAAGAAATTCCTTCCTTGAACATCACTCTTCCGCTGCCACCTAGTCATCTCCACTTGATCCTCATTTCCCATCTTCACAAGAAGATTCAACCATGTCACCATTCCCTACATTCTACTAAGTACGCCATCACCACCAAAACTTAAATCCCTGAAAGTCATGTGAATTTCTTTATGAAATACATCCTTTCCACTTTATAGCAAGTGAAGAACACAAAGAAGATATCCAAGCTTCAAGTGTTGTCAAGTTATCACCACCTCATCCAAGTGAATTTCATTACGAAATGCGTCATTTCCACTTTCTAGCAAGTGAAGAACACAAAGAAGATATCCAAGCTTCAAGTGTTGTCAAGTTATCACCACCTCATCCAAGTGAATTTCATTACGAAATGTGTCATTTCCACTTTATAGCAAGTGAAGAACACAATGAAGAAATCTAAGCTTTAAGTGTTGTCGACTCATCACCACCTCATTTCACATATCCACCTTCGGTCGTCAACCAACAAAACACCTAAAAATCCCATGATTCCCTATCATCCACCCTTGTCAAATGATATATTAATCTAAACCATAATTGTCAACCCTTTGCCATCACCTTCCATTTACATTCACGCTCATCCCTCCTCATTCTCCTACATTTTCCTAGGTTCTAATCTTTGCATTAGGTTCTAATATTTTTTTTGGGGTTTAGGTTGTTGTTTTTAAAACAATAATTGCATGTGTCATACTTTTAGTGCATATACCTAATATGTCCATATATTGTTCCCCTATTAGTTTCATGCATATATCTATTATCATCATTATATATATGTGCACTTGTCTACTAACTTTGTTTTGAAGGATTACTTCACCGCTCGATTCTTTGGTAGCCAAAACAAGTTTTGAGCATACACCAAGGGGGAGCATTGAGGTTGCTAGGATCAAGGCTTCACTTACGATGATGCAAGCTCGCCTTTTAGATTCTATCTCAAGAGTTCAAGCGTAGTAGAAGTCTCGTCTTAGAGTCCACCTTTTTGCTTCGACAAAAGGGGGAGAAGAAGTGTAAACAAGTAACTTATACATTTTACTATAGTTATAGTTTACATAGTTTGTCATCATCAAAAAGGGGGAGATTGTTGGCAAGAATATTACGATATTTAATCTAAACATCCTCTTCATGTTTTGATGATGACAAAGATGTAAGTTACAACATATAACGTAAAGTGCTTAAGTTATTTGTGATCACAATTCTTCTATGCATTCTTACGTCAACAAGCCTCGACATCTCAACGTCTCAAGTATGCTTCAACAATCACTTAAGGTATGGATAAACAAGTGTTTAATACATCTCATGATCAAAGGGGTATTTAATTAACTAATACAAAGTTTATTTAATTATATAAACATATTATATATTTTTGAAAAACACTTTTGGTAATAAAGAAAAATGTTTTAATCATACTAAATATATGATTTCAAACTTTTAACCAAAATTAGTTAGTTTTTCACCAAATAAACTTTCCCCACTAAAAGACAAAAAATCTGGCCGTTTCAGTAGGGCGGCCCCCTTAATTATAAAGGGCGGCCCCCTTAATTTTAAGGGGACCGGAACACAATTAAGGGGACCGGCCACGCTCCCCTGTCAGATTTGGTCAGAAATTTTTCCCTATAAATACCACCTCAAACCTGGAATTTTTCTCACCTTTTGCACAAAAATTTTCAGATCCAACTCTCTCTAAACATCCTTCTAAAACCCTTTGATCATAAGATTATTAATCTTTGTTTCAAGTGATCCAATTTCTCATCACTCAAAGTGCAAGAGAAGAATCCTCCCTATCATAAAGCCAAAGATGTATTAGGATCTAGTTAGTGCTTATGTGAAGTTGTGAGTTATGTATATGTAATAAGTAGATCAAGATGATCTTACTTAGTAGTGATTTAATGAGTGAGTAAGAAGTAGTGGAAGGAAGTAGTAGTGTGGAGAAGACATGTAGTTGTGAAGATGTAGGTGTGTGATTAAGTAGTGGAGTTTAGAAGAAGTTGTGAAGTCGTGAAGACGTGAAGAAGTTGTGAAGCCGTGAAGAAGTTTAGAAGAAGTTGTGATGAAGTCGTGAAGTCGTGAAGTTGTGTAGTGATCGAAGTTGTGTTGTGAGATTGGTTCTAGCTACTATTAGAACTCGACATTTAGCTTAGTGTCGTTAAATGGTGTAAGCAAAAGTTGTGTACGGTTTTCTCCGCCAAAAGGGAGCTTGTTGAGTAGTGAAGAAAACTCTCGAGTAGGTGACTCGGGGAGTGGAGTAGGAACAAGGAAGGTGTCCTTGTAGCCGAACCACTATAAATTATCATGTCCGGTTTGCATTTCCTTTCTCTTATCTCTTATCATTTGTTCTTGCATTTACTTCTATGCTTGCCTACATGTCTTAGTTGTTGCTTATATAGTTGTGATGATTGATTGTGTTGAACATAGTAGTTAATATTGTGATTGTGTGTATAATTGCATGATATGGTCAAATAGATTATTATTCACACTTCTCATATTAAGTTTAACTTGATAGATAATTTGATACAAAACGTTTTAAGATTTTAAAAGGAAAACATATTCACATAAAGATCGACCAAAGCTTCATTCATAAAACTAAGCTTTTCCAAAAGCTTACATATATAATTGATCATATTGATTATATGTTGTTTTCATACTAAACTCTAATTGAAGTTTTCCAAACAAACAATTGAATAAATTTGAATCAACATTTTGAAACAAAGTTTTTATAAAATGAAAAAGAAGGGAAAACTATTCAACCCCCCTTCTAGTTTTCCACACTTTGAGTATGTGTTTTTGAGATAAATTTCTCTTTGGACAAAATAGCCTGGATCCTCCGTATTGTGGGTGGATGTTCGTCAGGATCTTCTATACCCAAGGAGCAAATCCATGGATTTAGTTTTAAATTGATTTTTCTCAACTGTGCAAATGTTTCTTCGACATCATAGAGTAGGTCCTCCTTCGTCTTTCTTTGTGTGATCAGATATCCATCACAAACTCTCAGGTTCCTCCCTATTTGTTTTTCGAAAGCCCTTCCTATCAATCGATGATATGTAGCCTCAGCGTTCTTTAAACCGAAGGGCATCCTTTTGTAACAGTAGATGTCCTGTCCTACATGGAAGGATGTTTTCTCTTCGTCCTCTTCTGTCTGTTTTTTCAGCTCTTGACAGCTATTTGTTTCGTAACCATAATCTTCATGAAAGTGGCAATACTTAGTGGTATCCCTATTTTTACCCTTACTGGTCATGCGTGGGGGTGTCTCAAAGGCCTTCGCAGCCTTTTCCATCGCCAATATTTCCCTGGGGGATTTTGTGAGGCCTCCTAACAAACCGTGGTTCGGGCCTTTGTTATAAGGAGTGAACCTATTATGATTCTTGTTATTGTTCTTCAATCCCGCCCATGAGGAGTGTTTTGCTATCTTGTTGTTTTCCACCAGAGCCCTATTAGTGGATACTTATTTGGCCTCTATCCAAGTGTACGTCCTTTCCATAAGACCCTTATATGTCACAGGAAGGTCTGTGGATAGGAATTCCACCAGGTGACGGTTTCGTAGGCCATGCACGAAGCCAGAGATACGTTGCTCTTCATGTAAGCCCAGAATTTGCAGGGTCTCGTCTGTGTATCTTGTGATGAAACTCCTCGTGCATTCACTCTCCTTCTGCTTAATTATGCACTGTAAGGTGAGTCCTTGAGAATTTCTTTTGTTGGCTGAAGTGTGACCTGAATTTGGCCTTCAGATCATCGAGGTTAACGATGCTGCCTGGTTTTTGCCCATTCCACCAAATACGGGCAGAATCTCGGAGGGTATAGGTAAACATGCGGCAGGCTACTAGCATAACCCACTTTTGCATCCTGATCGCTCCTTCGAACAAGTGTATAAAGTTGTTCGGGTCTCCCTTTCCGTCATAGGTGCCTATGTGCGAAGGCATCTTCAAACCATCGGGTAAAGGATAGTCTTCGATCCACCTTACAAAAGGCGTTGAAGGGCCTGTAGGCTCTGGATATAGACAATTGTAAGGTGGCATGTTTGTGGGGTGATTGATTAAAATCAATATATATATTATAATTCCAAGGAAATCCGAATGAAATACGGATTACCCGAGTCGTTTTCCGTGAAGGAGTTAATGGAATCGTGAAATTCGATTCGTGAAATCGTGTTTGTGAAAGTGTGGAAAAGTAAAATTGTAATTATGTGACTAAATTGAAGATAAGAAATAACAAAATATGCAGAAGGTACAAGCTACTATAGCACAAATTTCTAAAAACTAAATACGGAAAATCAAACGCGAATTTTAAACGTTACGTACGAATTAAAAAATGAATTTTAATGAAAATTTATCCTAAAAATGTAAAATAAATTTCTAAAAATCTTAAACTACTAAAAATAATTTTGAGAAAAAGAAAAATATTTTTTTGACTTTTTATTTATTTTCTATGAATTAATATCTATTTTTGTAATATAAAAATGAATTAAAAATAAGAAAAAATGTAAAAGTTAATGGGAAAAATGTAAAATAAATTCTGAAAAATTTAAAATAACAGAAGAGAATTTTCTAAAATATTTTTGGAAATTTTCAGGCTTTTTCTGGTTTTTATTTGATTTTTCTTTGTTAAAAAAGTATTTAAAAATGAATAAAAACTAAAATAAAATGAGAAAAATAGCAAATAAACTCAGAAAATTATGAAATTTTTACAGAAATTCTAAAATATTAAAAGAAACTTAAGAAAAAATTTTGAAGTAAAAATAAGCTGAACAAGTGCATATTGAGATGAAAACAACTTAACACAAGTGCTTATTAATAAGCACTTGTATCAAATCTAAGTGAAACTTAAAACAAAAGTTCCTAACACTCGAATAGGCTCAAATGATCTCAAATCAGATAAGGATAACCACAGAAACACAAGTAGAGAGCAATAAGCAGTCTTAATAAGCCATAACAATAAGGAGAATATTCCAAAATAAGCTAGAGGTACATAAACTATGAAAACCACTACTATAGGCATAAAACAACTCTAATGATACAAGAAATCCAAAATTACAAGTCAAAAACTCACTAGCAGGCCTATGATCTCTTCAGTTTATTTGTTTCAAACACCTAATTTTCAGGCCTCAATAAGCCAACACAATAAGCACTATTCCAAAAACTAAGTGGGGCAAAAGGAACTCTAAACTACTGAGTATCTCTAAAACCTAAAAGCCATATCAAAAATTATCAATTGCTAGTCTAATTAGGCCTAAGAACAGATGACTAAAGAACACTAAAGCTGCAAACAGTTGACTTTTTATGATTTATGAAATTCTGACTTTGTTGAAACTCAAATGATCAAATAAGACTAGAAATGTAATACTAAGCTGGAATTACACCAAATTAAGCTAAAGTAAGAGGATATGTAACTAATGATCAGCTTATGCAATCCATATATTCAATCAGTTAACTAATTTGAGCATCATAAGGAGATTTTGACTTTTAACTTTAGATCCTACTGATTTTATGTTAACTCTACCTATTTATCACTACTGCTACCTATTTCAATTACTTAATCAATCTAAAACACCCTCAAACTCAGTCAACTCTTAATATCCAAACACTTCTTTATCCTTTTATTACACTATCAAAACTTAGATCCAACAACTTTCACTCTCACTTCTGATTAAGCTATATTCCAAATCATTAATTGAAGCAATTTGAGCAGTCATAAGCATGAATCACCATCAAATCTCAGTTTACATAAGTATTCTACTCTCACAGATTATGAATCAAATAATAAGCAAAGATCAAACTAACTATATTATGACTAATATCAATCAACTAAGCTCAATTATGATCAGATCAACAGATGAAACAGAAATCAACAATATATCACAGTTCTAAACTAAACTACTAATAGAGTGCAGTTAATAAGCTTGAAAATGGAAAAGAACTCACCATAACATTCCCCTCAGCTCAAATAGAGGGGATTCACAAAGCTTGCCTATCTTTAGATAGGCTAATAACCTCCAAATCTCTGATTAGACTACCAATATACACCCTAGATCATCACCTCATCTGAACAGTTGACTTTTGTTGACTGTTTTTAAGATTTGGATTTGAGAACTGCTTAAGTCTATTATAAGCTCTCACAAAAGCTACTGAGATAATATGAGCTGCTCTATTATACCAATAAGCTTGTATCCAAGCTGAATTTAGAAAAGTAAACAATATTTTTATATTTTTTATATTTTTTTTATTTTTTTTATGTTTTTCAAATGAACATTTATGAAATTATGAAGAGTAAAAATTGAGATCTGTAAGAGTTTAATGCTTTTTTAAATGAAACAGTAGACTAACAAGAGATTATTCTCACTAAAGAAGATTAAAACTGATAAGAACTTATAGAAATGAAAACAGAACTTAATTTGAATTTTATTAAAAGCTAAGAGAATTTTTACAATACTGAGAATGAAGTTAAACTAAGAGTAATACATTGAGTGAAAATTTTAGCATTATAACACTACACTAATCTACATACATGAAATAAAAGAAAATGGATCCTATTCATAGCCTTGAGTGAGAGTAAGGGGTCTTATGTCATGCTGGCAATCCGTGTGATCACTGTGTTTCTTCTCAACTCCTTATATCCCTCAGATCAAATTTGTGTTTTTTTTCAACCATTGATAGCCCTTAGATCATAATCTGTGATGTGTTCAGTCCAATAGGAGTATGCCACTTGTCCAATTCATGCAATCCTTCTGAAATATGCTGACAAGCTTCTAGAAGGTGGATCTAATGATTGGAATGAAGTGTATCACCCAATAGTGAGCTGCCAAGAGTCCACGCTATCTGACTCAACTCGAATATACTCTCTGACACCTTCAATGCACGTGGGAAGACCTTCTAGAAGCACAAATGATTGGTGATTGAGGGTTAATTGATTTTACATTGGTTAACTGGATGGTTAAGAAACTAGGGTTCATGGGATTTGGGGGTTTTTTCTTGGTTAGGAGTAAAAAAGGGCGCGGGTAGATTTTTTATAATTGTTTGTTTTATGTAATGACTTTGACCTAGCATGGGTTGGGCTTGGGGGATTGGTTTTGGGCTTGAGGGGTTTTGTTACTTGGGCTTTTATTTTGGAATTGGATTTGGACTTTAACATTGGACCATGTTTAGTTTTAAGTGTAGAAATTTAATAGTTTAGGCTTAGTAAACCATAAGGACCACTTTTGTAATTTCTGAAATCACAAGGACTAATTCTGCCATTTTTGTAAACTTGATCCAAGGGCTAGTTTTGACATCACTTGAATACTTGGAGTACTTTAGTTGTGATTTCTTCAAAAATCTCTTCAAAAGGCCAATTTTGACAAGTGATGAAACTTCAAGGACTGAAAGTGACAATCTCTTAGAACTTTGATCAGGGACTATTCTTGAAACTTAATGAATCTCTAAGGACTTTCTTTGACATTTTGGATCCCAACTTTGACTTTTTGACTTCTTTCCACTCTCGTGCTTGTTTTTGCCGATTTTTCGTCTTTTTATGAAATATCCATACCTGCACATTCACAATCACAAAAATATGCTTTCTTTGGCAATTTGGGTTAGTTTTTGGATTATTTAGTCTTAATTTGGTAAAGGAAAGGTGAGTGAATAAGCACTCACCATGGGGACGGTGTTATAGGGATTGTGAGGAGGAGGTGCCTCTGAAGGGGTGTGGTTAGGATAAGGAGCATAAGGGTTATTCACGTTAAAAGGATAGCTGTTAAACATGGTGTACGGAGGGTATATCACGGGCTGCCCGTAGGGTGTAGTAACTTGTGGGAAATGGTTATTACTAGGTTGGCTATTTATAGGAGGATAAAGGTTTTGAGGATAACTCTTAGTCTGGAACTGAGGGCACATACCATTGTGAGGGAGGCTTCCCCCCATATTGAATTGAGTTTGATGGCCTTCTACACCGGATGCATGAGAAGGTTGTAGAGGCATCCATGTCTCAATTCCCCCCAAATGAGCAGCTAGTAAGGGAGGTAGGTTTACCTCAGAGTTATCCCTTCATTGGCTCCTCCCATTAGAACCCTCACCTGCAACTTTTTCCCTCCTTGTGGGAGCCCTCTTGGGAATCCCCTCAAAGCTAATAGATCTTCCTCCTGTCCTTCGGCCGATAGGGGACCCAATGCGTAGGGTAGAAGGAGTAGCCCCTGGCACCGAAGGCCTTGGTTCCATCTCTATTTCTTCATCGTACTCATCACTGGAGTATTCCAACTCCCTTCGCATATCTATGTTACAAATTTGCCTCCTACATGCCCTTAGCAAAGATTCCAATGCCTCATAATTAGCCTCAATGAAAGCAGGGCTAATGGCTGGTTCTGGATTGGCCGATGTTGAGGCGTGATGGTTGGGTGTTGTTTCAAGGTGAGATCGTTTCATGAATGTGGACACCATAATTGGTGGGAGACCGATAGGGTTAGTTACTGGTAATGGGGTTAATGTCGAAGAACCCGACGGGGGTGTAACTTCTCTTTCCTGATTCATGCCGAAAAAGTAGTGAGTATGTTAGACTGGTTATTTGCTTGGGAATAACGAGACCAATTGTAGCGGGTCCCACGGATGGCGCCACTGATTGTACAATAAATTGTACGACCAGGCCTTCGATGGTGATCAAAGGATATAGGGGATGTTGTTGTTGAGCCAAGCTTGTGTCTAACCTGAAAATAAGAAATACGAAGACACTCGGTAAGTGATTGCGTAGGGGTTGGGCCCTGCGAACCACCTCTGGCGTGTGAATAAGTATTTGATATGAGAAGTTAAATGAAAATGTGGTCAAGTAGGGTGGTGTAGATTGCATACCAGATTTATGACTCGTCCAAGACTATTTATAGGTGATGAAATAACCTTGGAGAGTGTTCACCCATTTCATGGAGATCATGGGAGCGTCCCATGATTTATGGTAACCGCTGGGGCTTAGTGCTCCACTCCTCCTGGTTTAGCGGGGGAGCTAAGGAGGAAGAGGAGACGTGGGTAAGACTTGGTCTTACCAATGTTTGGGCTTGGCATTGTTCCGTCCTTAGAACTTATTGAAGCATACCCCGAAGGGCTTAATCCTTCGACTGGCTAATTCCCATTTGGTAACTAGATCAGTGATGATTAGTTTTACGCCATTGAAAGCTTTAGGAGGCTAGCCAGAGCCTTCGATGATAAGGTTCGAAGAGGGGTCCTTCGAGTTAACTGGAGGGTACATCATCAGTAGTGATAGGCATACTAGCGTTCCGATGGTGAGTTTAGCGATGGTTGAGATGAGGTGTAACATTTTTCATTGTTATTCGATGATAATATTGAGTTGGGAATTCTTTACATCTATTGCAGTGATGAGTTTGGATAACGAGTCGACTATGGATGCTATGGACTCTTTGAGTGATGTTTTGTTATGTGTTGGAGGCATAGTATGAAGCAGTGAAAGCACCATTGTTAAAGACCGATTAGAGATGGTCAATCTCCCAAGAAGTAGATACAAGACGAGATGGATAAGGCCCTTAGAGTGGGCAAGACTCCAAGAAATCAGAGAGAGAAACTAGAAACAGTTTTCTTTTTCATTCATACTTGTTGCTAATGCAAAGGTTACATATATAGACGAAAGATGCAAACTGAAAACTAACAACTCTTAATCTACTAACCTATAAAATAGAAATTGCATGGATAGAAACATGCATTTTACTAGCCTAAAATGTGGAGACACGATAACCATTATGCAACAATAAAAGAAACTGTAATGTTGACCCCTTCAACATGTCAACACGTATCAGGTGATTGTTTTAATCACTTTTTTTTAAGTCTTACTAGCCCTCTTACTCTTACCGGTAAGAGGCGGTTAGACGTTTTGGTTGTTTGTTTTTTCATCACCAGTCAGACGCGGTAAGAGCTAATATGTCTAACTCGGTAAGAGGTGGTGAAAAGATCTGACTACCTCTTATTAACACCCCTTCAACCCATTCATCTTCAAAACCCTTCAACCCATTTATCTTCAAAACCTTCACCTCGCCGCCGACCACCTCTCACCGCCTCCTTCTTCTCCACCTCTACGCCACCTTCTTCTCTACCTTTACGCCGCCGTCATCTCCACCTATATCCGCCATCTTCACCACCTCTAAGGTATGCTCTTTTTTTTCTCTTTACCTACTTTACGTGATTTTATTGTTGGTTTTAAGTGATTTTAATGTTGGGTTGGTTATAAACTGATATGGGTTTTGTTTTGGTCAACTATGAGGTTGGTTTTTAGTGATAATCTTAGGTTGGGTTGCTTTGTTATAAACTGACATGGAATTTTTGAGGTGTAAATATGAAGTTCAATTAACCTATAGCTCTACTAGATGCTCTAAATCAGTTTGACAACAACTAGTACAGTCTCAATATGATCAAATTGACGTACATGATAATGAAAATGTACATGATGATAATGACGGTGATGTTGAAGTTGTTCAACCAATTGAGAGTGACGCGGATCAACAATACATGATTAACTTACGAGATCAAATCGAGGCACAAATTATGCAAAGCTAGGTTTTAAATTATTTAGTATTAGTTAAGTTACTTAATTGTTGTTTCATTGTGTTAAGCTTATGTTTTATTTTAAGACGATTTATGTAATAATTTTTATTATGTTAAATTTTGGATATGTATTAAGATAATTTATTTAATAATTTATAATTGTGTTAACTTCATGATAAAAAAAGTTTTTTTTTTTTTTTTTTTTTTTTTTTTTTTTTTTTTTTTTTTTCAAGTTTACACTATCTACTTAATAATCGTATTGAAATAGTTTAATATATACTTTAAAAAAGGAAAATTAAACCATTTAGACAATTATAAAAAAACAAACAACACTTTTTCATTCAGATTCATAGATTATAGTAATCTCTTACTGGTAAGATGTGGTAGTCAGATTCAGATGTGAAACATCTTAATGAAACAAACAACACCTTATAGTGTTTCAAGATCCAAGATAAAAAACACATCAATTGTCTTTGTAATTCAATTGATTTGAGGTTAGTAAATTGTGGTTATTTAATTGTTCATCCATACACGTTAAAGTAGACTTACTCGTAGCATTGATTATATCAATATGAAATCCCAACACCTTGAAGATGCAAATGAAGAATGCTGCAGATGATAACAGATCATGAAATATTGAATGCTCAAATATGGCTGCCAAGCTCGAACATGAATGAGCTGCTGAGGACAAGTGAATCAAAGCACCTGCATCTCAAGTAAAAAAACAAAAACATTTTACTTAGAGAAAGCTATATATAACTGATTTCACAAAAGAATTTAGCGAAGAAGATGGACACTTTTATTTAGAACCAGTTTTGAATTTTAAACTTATACATTAAAACTGGTCCTATCATATCTTAACTACATAAAAAGCAAAAATGGTCAAAATATGAATATTGACTTTGTTGAAAATGTTGAATGTTGAATTGTTGAAAATGAATATTTATAGCAACTTTGTTGAGTTTGTGGAATGAGTTATAACGAAATACTAATGTGATGATAATATTTATAGCAACTTTGTTGACTTTGTGGAATCAGTTGTAACTCTCAAAATGCATTAATGTGATGATACTCATCAACGATTTGGTCACTTGCATAGTAGTTGTAACTCTCAAATGTGATGATAATATTTATAGCAACTTTGTTGACTTTGTGGAATCAATTGTAACTCTCAAAATGCATTAATGTGATTATACTCATCAACGATTTGGTCACTTGCATAGTAGTTGTAACTCTCAAAATATAATAAGGAAACGATTTGGTCAAAAAAGAGTTTAAACAAACCATTTGTACTCAATACTCATCAACGATTTGGTAAAATTAAAAGAGTTGTCGAAAAATGGTAACAAGGAAACGATTTCTTTGGTTCATCAATGAGGGCGGGAAAACTCAAATTCGAAACAAACCTAATGTATACCTTGTTGCCTATATAAGCAACACAATGTTTAAACAAACCATTTGTACTCAATACTCAATCCGATTCGTGGAGAAGAAATGGACATAACAAATCAAAAGAATGTCGATGATGTTTTGAGGTTAGTTCTAATCTTTCATTTGATTTTGAGGTTAGTTTTAATCTCCAATGCATTAATGTATTATTCTAATTTGCCATGCATTAATGCATTTTGAGGTTTCTTCTATAATGTACTCAATTCGATCTCGAG
Source organism: Artemisia argyi (assembly GCA_030686995.1). Taxonomy (NCBI): domain Eukaryota; kingdom Viridiplantae; phylum Streptophyta; class Magnoliopsida; order Asterales; family Asteraceae; genus Artemisia; species Artemisia argyi. Next base: position 40,220 of record JARVZY010002989.1, read on the forward strand.
GTTTCTTCTAATGTATTGTTTTTTTTACAGCTTCTACCCAATCCGAACCCTGCTCCATAGACATTGATACATTCAATGAATGCTTCCTCGACATGACGAAGGAGGACATAGAAATCAAGTCGTTTGATGAATGGGTTCGAGGGGTCATTGGAGATTGCCCAGTTAATCTCCAAAAAAAAGCTAAATAGTTTAGAGTTCATTGTATTTAATGGCATCCAATCACTCATATAAATTTGTTACTCAAATTTGTGTTTGTAAATGGGCTTCTAGATATCGAATGCTATAACGTTCTTCATTTTTATATGTTTTTGTTAGACCCGTTTCCCCGAATACAAATAGGCCCCACCCTAGATGGAATTGACTAAGGACTTAATGAGATTGGCCAGTCAACCCAATGGTCAATTTGATAGTCAACGAATGTGTATTATAGTTATAGAAGTTATGATGCTAAACTCAAGGGGCTAAAGTTGTTAAGTTGTAAATGTGTTATTAAGTTAATGTGGCCAAAATAAAAAGAATAGTACTTGAGGGACCTAATGTGCCAGTTAGGCAAACATGCTACCTACTAATTGTCTAGAGACTTCTCTTATCTTCATAAGAGTTCCAGAAATGTGTAGTGAGGGTGTGTGTGACATGAAGAAAAATGGAGGGAAAAGGCAAGATGGTTTTGGTGATCAATTTATGAATGATTGAAGTTCTAATTCAAGTAAATGAAGCCCTAGTAATGATTGCTATCCAAGTAAGTATCTACATTAGTGTTTAATTGATGATTGAGAGGTTAGGGTCTATGTACCCAATTTGGGGAAATTGGGGAAATGGTGTTTTGAAGCTAATTAAAGATTATAGAAATTATGAGATGCTTATATTGAGTTTAAGTTAATGAATTTAATGGAACTAATTATCATATAATCATAATATGGTTATATGATATTAAGAGGTGTTTGAAGAAAAGCTATGATAATGGTAATCATGGTATAGTATATTGATCATGTGTTTATGCTTATAGTGATTTGGCTTAGATTGCAAGTATGGAGAATGATCATGTTGATGATGATATAGTAGCTTAGCTCAGATGCTAAGGTAAGTAACTTGTACTAAAACATGTGTTATATATGTGTTATCCATATATGTGTTATGATTGTTATAAGTTTAGCACTTGGATTGAGTACTGGATGAAAGTTAGGAAGTGGTGTCTAGTTATAACTAGCTAAGCATGTTTTTGGCTATTGCTAATGAGACTTGTTGTAGCTTATGTGATGAAGGTTTGTGTGGTACGAATTGAATGTTATGGTATGGAAACAATGTAAGTGATCATGATGCTTATGTGTTAATATGTGTATGATATGTGTTTTATGTCGGGTTACTTAGTAAGCGAAAGCTTACGGTTTAGTTGTCTAACCTTTTTGTAGGTTGGTATGCTTTTATGGATGGCTTGGATAAGGATTAAGGTTGGATATGCGAATGTAGAAGGACTTGGGTAAGATAGTAGAGCTAGGTAGAATACCGAGCTCAAGTCAAAGTTGTACCCCCGAGAGTCTTTCTATGATTTGTAAAGTATATGTCAAAGTTATTGTATTGCTTTGGTGGTTTAAAAGTGCGCCAAAGTATGTTTCAACCGTTTATAGTCAAGTTAAGGAGGTGTTTGGCATAAATGTGAAATTACCCATTTTGGGATGTGAACGGGTCATGTGTTTAAGGAACGAGTTTAATATGTATTAATAAGGATGTTGGTTAAGTTTGGTGGGTAAATGAAGTGTTATAGATGGTTTATTATGTAAATGGGTCAAAACGGGTTTTGACACAAAACCCGTCACTTTGTAAAGCACGTTTCTGCAGGTCATTATGACCAAGTTTATACATATAATTGATGTTTATAATGTCCTAATGATTTCTGGAAATTTTGGTGTTATGTCATATTATAGAAGTTGTTTTTCCGGAAAATGGGTCAATAGTGCACCAAAGGGTCATACAGAAAAATGGGTGTTTGGGATAATGTCCAGTTTAACCCATTTTGGGTCTAACGGGTCAAGAAATTTGAGAAACAAGGTATAATGTATATTTTAAGTTAAATGTGGATTACATATGTTTAAATATATGTTTAAAGTGTTGATTTTATATTAAAAAGTGTTACGGGTCATTTTGAGACAATAGTGCACTTTATTGGTCACAGTGCACTTTAGGGGTCATAGTGCACTTTAGGGTGCCACCACTCATTTTAAAAGTATTGGAGTCTAGTTCTTCTAAAAATAGTCTTAATGTTTGTTTTGTAACTTATTTTAGTCCGTTTATAAATGAGTGACAGGAGTTAGTAACGGGTCAAAGCGTTTCCGCATAAAAGTTTTAAATTTTGGTCAAATCGTTCACGGAGTGTAACAGTTTTGTTAACTTTCTAGCTTCAAGTGGATATGTAATCGTATTCGTAGTTTTATCAACGTGAATTGTCTTGGTTCTTTTTGATCTATCGATATGTACATCACCTAATGTAGATTTAGGTATAGCCTACACATAACGTACGACACCATCACAACTATGGCACAAGTCAACATAATACGCTCTTGATATGTCGCAGCTTTTTGTGTACGAATCAACCCCATTTGGTAATATGTTTATGTTTTCATATATCATGCAACTTGGTAGACACCATTACACCAAGTCGATTTAGTAGCAAGGGAAACGAAAACTGTAAAGAACAGGAATGTCGAATTATGAATGAGCTTTTGTTTTACCTTAACTATACCACATATAATAGGTGCATGTAGTTTTGCTTAATTTTTTAATCCTTAATCTTTAAACCTAATATAGGCAACTTTTAACACAAATTTGAAACACACGGCAAAGGTACTTAAACATGGCAAGTTGAAAGCTAAAATTTTAATATATGCAACACATTTAGTAATGCAAAAAGTTTTTGTAAACACACGGCAAAGAGTTACTTAAACATAGCAAGTTCAAAACCCAAAAGCTAATATAGGCAACACTAAATTCAAAGAGTTCCAGAAAAGAAAAAAAAATAAAAATAATAATAATAATAATAATAATAATAATAATAATAATAATAATAATAATAAACGCATGCATGCTTTGAAAACATACGTTTGATGTTACTAAAACATGGCAAATTGAAAACTAAAAAGCTAATATAGGCAACACAACAAACCAATTTATACTATTGTATATGTAAAGCATGAATAATTTTTTTTCTAGAAACTTAAAAAATTTTAAAATGAGTAATGTGTTATACCCAAAATATATTTTTTAAATTTCAAATTCCTTTTAACATACTTTAAAATGAGTATAGTTTAAATATTGTTTAATCCTCAAAGTTTTATATTGTTCGTTTTTAACCGATAAACTTTCTTTCTCGCAATGACTACAAATAGAACCTGAAAGGGTCACATTAAAACATCAAGTTTACAAGTATAATTATTTGCCGCTATACACCGTTGCTTTGCGTGAGTATTCGTCTAGTTTCAAAAAAATAGCTCCTCCCACCTCACAAACAATCCAATCAAATAACAGACCTTTTCTTATTGATACGTGTTCAAATATAATATTTACTAGAAAAAATACCATGGGATTTAAATTTTTTTGAAAAAATGGCTTTTAATTAAGAAAATCAATTTTATACGGAGTATTAATAATAGCTTCATTATTTAATACGGAGCAATATCTATACTACATATAAAGGAAAAATGGTTAAAATGAAAAAGTGAAAAGTCAAGTAATGTGAAATGTTAGAAAATTTTTATTAAAGAAAATTATAAAATATAATTAATACTCTTATTAAAACATCTAATTACTTAAAATTACAATGATTTATTCACATTGTACAACCAATTAAAAACATATATACCAAATTAAATACAACCATTAAAACAATAATTAATACAAATCACAAACCGGGCGACGGGTTGAACCGGTTTAATTGACCCGTTTTCGACCCAATCTAGCAAGTTGACACGGTTTAAATCGACCAATTTTTCAACCGGAACGGTTCAACCGGTTGAACCACCCGGGTCGAACCGGGTTTCAAAACATTATGTTTAATTCCTAAATCTTCAAACTTTTATTATTTTTCATTTATAACCTATAAATTTTTTTATCAATAAACTATTTGTCGCTATAAAATCCCGTTGCTATGCACGGGCAGTCGTCTAGTTTAATTGAATTGACCAATGACTGCCTCCACTTGGTAGAAGATGATATCATCAAAAACTTTGTTATCCACATCCCTCAACCTCAAGAACTTAAAATGTACTTATAAAAAATGGCGTTCGCTTTTCTAAATTTGGTAGGCAATTCGTACACATTCTTTTTAATGGCACACCTTGTACACTTAAATACTTGTTTAAAGCATTTTTTTTGTCTTCTAAATGTTGTCGCAGGGCCTCAAGTGTTGCAGCACATCAAGAGCTTCTAGTTTTGAGGTAAAGATAGTGTTTTTAAGTTTACATATAAAAGAAGCTATCAAATTGAACATGCCCATGTTCTTAAGTAAAATTAAAAAAATAAGCAGTTAATGATCTTCTCAAAATGGTCAAATGTCATTTTGCGATGCATACAAGCTACTAAAGAGATGTGCAATAAAAATGTGAGTATGAAATACTAAATGACCAACACAACAAATAAGATAACCAACACGTGCATTTTGACACCTCTACTCTTGATGATTTTTGAACATTACATGTGAATCTTTTAATTGGCCGATACAAACCAGATCCATGAAACAAATAAGATCTCAGCATGTTAGTTGTTACAAAGGTCAGGTTTGGAGGGTGTGGTTAAGTTTATTTGAGCTGCTTATCAGCTAATTATTGTATTAACAAAATACAATAAGTTTATCGGAACACTTACACTGTGTTCTAAAAAAAAAAGTTGAATGTAAATAAAAAAAGAGAAAGTAAAGAAAGATAGAGAAAGAAAAGTTGTGTTTCACATCAAAAGTTTTGAAAGCAAAATCCCCCACTTTCATATATTTACTATCACTTTCATTCCTAAAAAAAGTTAAGACTTTCTTTTTCTTTCTACCCTTTTACTCAACTTGAGAACAGAGCGACTAAAGACTCGATGATAGCTTTTTGCAAAAACATTTAGATATCTTTTGCAAGCTGTTTGTGATAATCTAAGAGAAACACCATCAAAGAATTGTTTCTCTTACTTGTAGTGGATAATGGTCTGATTTTGTAATTAAGCGACTGTCATGATCTTGTCACAAAATTTAGCTTGGACTCTATTATGTATATAACTTCAAATCATTTTGTAGGAAAAAAACCATGGAATGGTAGTGAAGAAACTTGAGAAGATTAAGCACCTAAACAACAAAAACACTGTAATGGTTGATAAGATTATCTATGATTCTCAAGATTCAGAACAACGTACACACTCTCCACTGGTTAGTACACTAAAGGCTCTAGCCGATCAAAACGTTACCAGTTTTCACTTTCCCGGTCATAATAGGGGTGGGGCAGCTCCATCTTTGTTATCTAATCTCATCGGGATACAACCTTTTCTTCATGACTTGTCTACCGTTTCAGAGCTTGACAATTTATTTGCACCCATGGGTCCCATTTTAGATGCACAAAAACAAGCAGCTAAATTGTTTGGAGCTACAGAAACATGGTTTTTAGTAGGGGGTACAACGTGTGGGATTCAAGCAGCAATTATGGCTACTTGTTCACCAGGAGATACATTAATTCTTCCTCGTAATGCTCATATATCAACTTTTTCTTCTATGGTATTATCGGGTGCTATACCGAAGTATATTACCCCAGAATATGATTTTGATTGGGACCTTGCTGGTGCCGTCACTCCTTTACAGGCAAGCGATATTTTGTTTAAGAAAATACCTGTCAAAATGAGGGGGGGGGGGGGGGGGGGGGGGGGGGGGGGTTGAGTTTTTTTAGGACATATTTAAAATTACCCTATTGACAATGAGGCTCTAAAATTATAGGCTAAATAAACCGAAGTCATATTAAATTGTTAGTATATACAATAGAGTGAATTACATAAATAGTGCCCGTCTTTTATCTCTTGCTGATACTGATGACGGATATGGACTCTAAACACTCTTCGCTTTCATTCTTGTGCCTTCAGAAAGTGAAACTAACTATGTATTATAGTGATCAAATGGAAGGGGACCATAAAAATCCTCCCTCAAATAGCTTTGTTACATACATGGCAGGTTGAGAAAGCAATCAAAGAATTGGATAACCAAGGTCGGAAACCTTCAGCAGTTCTCGTCACCTCGCCTACTTATCATGGTATCTGCAGCAATATAGAAGACATTTCCATCTTGTGTCATTCTCACAACATTCCTTTGATTGTGGACGAGGCTCGTGGGGCCCACTTAGGCTTCCACAAAAACTTACCTCGTTCAGCTCTTAGTCAAGGAACTGATATTTCCGTACAATCGACCCACAAAGTATTATGTTCACTCACACAATCATCAATGTTACATATGTCAGGAAACCTTATAAAAAAAAGAAAGGATATGTCAATGCCTTCAAACACTTCAAAGCACAAGTCCGAGTTATCTCCTTTTAGCTTCATTAGACGCCGCTAGAGCTCAAATAAGTAAAAATCCACAAACCATTTTTAATAAAGCAGTTGAATTAGCCTTTGAAGCAAAAGCTCTTATAGAAAAGATACCTGGAATTACTGTCCTAAATTCTGATGATCCTTTAAGAATTACAGTAGGGTTGTGGAAGCTTGGTATATCTGGTTTTGAAGCCAACCATATCTTAAAAAATAATGGAGTGGTTGCAGAGCTTCCAGGTACTCGTTCTATTACGTTTGCAATGAATCTTGGTACTAGTAGAGATGATGTTAAGAGGCTTGTGCTGGGGTTAGAGCATCTATCACAAATGCATAGTTTGATTCAAGGAAATGAGGAAGAACTAAATGATATACAGGCTTGTATGGAAACTATTAGTGGTATGAGATTGAGCCCACGAGAAGCATTTTTCGCAAATAAAATGAAAGTGAGCTTTAAAGAGAGTATCGGGAGAATTTGTGGGGAGTTAGTATGTCCATACCCGCCTGGAATCCCGCTACTTATACCCGGGGAAGTGATTACAAAGGAGGCGTTAAGTTATCTGGTGGGGATGAAAAACAAGGGTGGTTTTGTTATTGGAGTTGCTGATCCGAGTTTATCATCCATTGTAGTTTGCAGTTAATCCCTTTAAGGAGTAACACTTTTGGATTGGTTTTGGCTGGGCCGGGTTGGTTAGTGCAGAGCAGTTTCTAATAAATGGCAGAGGTGCAGATTGATACTTTTTTATATATGTTTGTTACTGTTTTTTATTGCTTGTGGCAAAGTTGTCGCCGATGATATGATCATTTGTGCATGTAGTTGTTTGAATTGATGCACTGTTGTGCATTTGTCTGCGAGTAGAAATAAGTGTGGTGTGTGCGTAAGGGTTTTATGGTGTTGTGGGAATGTGGGGTGACGGTGGTGTTGTCCCAATCGTGATATATATGGATCGATGTGTTGGTGAAACAAATACTGATTTGCAAACTAACAATAACAAAAGATAACTTATATATTGTCTAACCATTGTAATGTTACAAATTCATAAGTACTTATAGGTTTCCAAATGGTATGAATGAACCATTGTAACCTTTCATCTAAAGTCATGTCTATTCGGTTTAAATGAACCGATGCATCTATACATTGGTGATGGTTCGAACAGGTATAAGCCAACCATTGTGACTATTCGACCATTCCTGGAATTAACTAACTATAATAACTAACTTAACTAACAAACGGTTAATAAGTTTCTGTTAAACACGTTTGGTCCTTCATGTTTCCTTTGAAAGCTATGTCGAGATTATACTCGTTCACATTCTCCTCCTTAATCTTGATCATTGCTTTGTCCAAGGTCTTGAACTCCGAGCATTTGTCTCATAGTTGTAAACTTGAGTCTTGGTAAAGCTTTCGTTAAGATGTCTGCTCTTTGTAGTTCTCCGCTAACGTGTTCCACATTTATATGACCATTCTCTACGCATTCCCGAATGAAATGATAGCGAATGTCTATATGTTTACTCCTTCCATGAAATACTGGGTTCTTTACGAGTGCTATAGCTGATACATTGTCAACTCTGAGCGTTATCCTCTTCTCTTCAATTCCAGTTAGTTCACTAAGTAAACGTTTTAACCATAAGGCTTGACATGCTGCTGCAGTAGCCGCCATGAATTCTGATTCACATGATGATAGCGCCACTGTCGGTTGCTTCTGAGTACACCAGGTAATAGGTGACTCTCCAAAGTAAAATACGACTCCAGTAGTTCCTTTTCCTTGATCGGTATTGATTCCATAACTGCTGTCACTATAACCTGTTATCTTGCAGCCGCCTTCCTTCTTGTATATGATTCCATGTTCTTTTGTTCCTTTCACATATCGGATTACTTGTTTCACTGCCTTTAGGTGATGATCCTTTGGGTCTTGCATAAATCTGCTGAGTAGTCCGACTGAGTAACTAAGATCCGGTCTTGTATGTAATAAGTATCTGAGGCTTCCAATTAAACTTCGGTAATAAGTTGCGTCAACTGGTTCTCCATCTTCCGCCTTGACCAACTTAGTGCCGGGATCCAATGGTATCTTCGTATCATTGCTATCCGCCATACTTGTTTCTTTGAGGATCTTGTTAATGTATCCAGTTTGCTTGATTGTAATCTCTCCTCCTGTCTGTGTAACTTCTATCCCAAGGTAATATGCTAGCAATCCTAAGCCGCTCATTTCAAATTTATCTTCCATCTGGGATTTGAACAAGTCTATCTCTTTCTTTGGAGTGCCCGTGATTATTAAATCATCTACATATACTCCAACGATAAGTGTTGAATTCTTGCTTCTTTTCGTGTAGACTGCTTGTTCTAGATTACATTTCTTAAAATCTAATGACTTCAAGGTTTGATCAAGCTTTACATTCCAAGCTCTTGGTGCTTGTCTTAAGCCATACAAAGCTTTTGTTAGCTTGTATACTTTTCCTTGGTTTCCTTGCTGAATAAAACCTTCAGGTTGTGTAACATAGACTTCTTCCTTTAATTCTCCATGTAAAAATGCTGATTTTACATCTAAGTGGTGTACTTGCCATCCATGATATGCTGCTAGTGCTAATATTAAACGAACTGTCTCAATCCTAGCAACTGGTGCGAATACTTCATCAAAGTCTCTTCCTTGTTCTTGTACATAACCTTTTGCTACTAATCTGGCTTTATATCTAATGATCTTTCCGTGTGCATCTCTCTTGGTTTTATAAACCCATTTGAGTCCGATTGCCTTCTGATTTTCTGGCAAATCTGTGAGAGTCCATGTGTGATTCTTGTTGATTGAATCTATTTCAATTTTCATGGCCTCAATCCATTTTTCATCTTTTGATGCTTCCTTGTAGTTACGGGGTTCTTCTTCAATGAAAAATAAGCTTGGAGTTTCTACTTGTTGTGCATGTTGATAAATCTCATTGATATTCTTTAAACCTCGTACTGGTCTGTGATCATATCTTTCTGAGCTTCCTGATGAGCTTTCTAATGAACTAATAGTAGCTTGTCTTTCACTTTCTAAGTTGGGTTCGTAATTGTATGTTGGTGGTGTAACTGGTGATGCTGGATCAGGTATTGGATCTGGTATTGGATCCAGTATTTGATCTTCTTCATGATACGTGTTATCTATGTTTTCTATGTTGATTGGTGTAGGATTTCCATTATCAACTTCGTCTATCACAAAACTAGCCCAAAATGTGTCTTGTGTATCCGTATCATCTCCATTGTTATCCCAATTCTACGGTTTCGTTTCCATAAACTTTACGTCCCTACTAACATGTTTCTTCTTTCTTACTGGATCATATAGCCTACAAGCTTTTGATCCTTCCTCTACTCCTAAATAAACCATCGGTATGCTTCTATCATCTAACTTCTTCAAGTGAGGTATGGTTATCTTAGCATAAGCTGTGCATCCGAATATTCTAAGGTTTTGTAGGTTCGGTTTTCTCTTGTAGAGTGCTTCATATGGTGTTTTATCTTCTAGTGCTCGTGTAGGTACCCTATTTAGAATATAAATGGCATGCTTTACTGCTTCCGCCCAAAAAGTTAAGGGTAACTTCATCGCTTTCATCATACTCCTGGTAGTTGATAACACCGTTCTATTCTTTCTTTCAACTACTCCATTCTGTTGCGGTGAGTATGGTGTTGTTAACTGTCTTGCTATTCCATTCTCTTTACAGTACTTGGTGAATTCATGTGATGTAAATTCACCACCTCTATCTGTTCTTAACATTCTTAACTTCAATCTCAACTCCATCTCAATCTGTTGTCTAAATTCCTTAAATATGTTGAAGGCTTGATCCTTAGTTGTTAGAAAATAAGCCCACATGTAACGTGTACAGTCATCTACTAGTAAGAAGATGAGTTTCTTTCCGGATTGTGTTGTTGGACTTATGGGACCACAGAGATCTCCATAAACTAAGTCTAGTGGGTTCTTGGATCTGAATTTAGCTTGATTGGGAAATGGTGTTCTGCTATGCTTTCCTAGTAAACATGCATCACATACTTGTCCAGTATGGTTTATTCTTGGTATTCCTTCTACTAGACCCTTTCTTGTCATCTTGCTAATATCGTCAAAGTTCAGATGACCTAATCTAGCGTGCCATAACCATGCTTGATTATTCACATTTGCTAAGAGGCATATAGGTGCTTCTATCTGTAATCTAATACTGTAAAGTCTATTTTTCGACCTTTCTACCTTCATCAACAACTTCTTCTTCTTATCATACAAAGTCAGCTTGTTTCCGTCCATTATGATCTTACAACCTATTTCAGTAAGTTGTCCTGGACTAAGTATGTTGCTCTTGAGGTTTGGTATGTAGTAAACATCTGTTATCACCTTCTGCTCCTTGTTTCTACATCCTAGTATTATTGAACCTCTACCCTTTATCTCTACATATGATCCATCTCCAAAACGAACACGTCCAGTGATACTTTCGTCTAAATCTTTAAAATGACTCTTCGTTCCCGTCATATGGTTGCTTGCACCATTATCTAAATACCATATGCTATCATCTGTTGTAGCATACTTTCCGGGTTGTATTTGTCCTTCATTTAACAATACTTCTTCATGTGTAGTCATTAACAGTGATGGTTCATCGTCTTCATAGATAAGGTTTGATTGTTCCTGAGTTGTTGGTTTACTTCTACATTCTTTCTGAATATGTTCATGTTTCCCGCAATTGAAACATTTTGCTTTCTTCTTCCACTCACTCCTATTCTTATTATTCTTGTCATTGTGAGTTGGGTTTTCTCCATTCGAGTTATTTCTGTTTCCTTTATTCTGCCAGTTTCCTCGTGTGTAGTTTGATCTACCCCTATTCCTGTTGAAACGTTTCTTATGTCTAGAGTGTTCGCCTTGTGCGAATAATAGGTTATCCTGGCTTTCTGCTTGTCCTCCCTTTCGGAATTTTATCCTTTCCTCGAATGCTTTTAACTTTCCAGTGATCTCATCTAGGGTGATATCATCTAGATCACTTGTCTGTTCTATGGATTCTACTATCTGAATGAACCTATCTGGTGTGGAGTCTAATAGTTTTCGTACTAAAAGTGATTCATCCAAGGTTTTTCCTAATTCTTTTGCCTTCGTGGCATAACCATTTAGTTTATCTGTAAATGCATCCACCGTCTCCTCATCCTTCATTTGAAGGGCATTAAATCCTATCATTAGGGATTGTAATCATGCTTGTTGCACTCTTTCTTCTCCAACGTGTCTCTTTTTCAATGATTCCCATAATTCTCTAGCAGTTTCACAACTTGCTACTTGTAATATCACATCCTCGGTTAATGCTTGATATAGGAGGGCAATAGTTGCCTTATCCTTCTTATCATCGGCTTGGGTGTTTTCTTTGGGTTCTATAGTCTCCCATAAACCATGTGCTTCTAATATGACCTTAATTTGAATAGCCCAAACAGTGTAGTTTGTGTTTTTGAGTTTAGGACATTGATATTGTGTAAGCGGTGTAATGGGTTTAACTACAGTGCTATTGACGTTAGTGTCATCTCCACCCGACATTCTAGATGTGTTTACGATCTTCACTTTTGACTTATATGGGAAATCTAACTAGTATGGTATAACCTTACTACTACGGGGAATAGAAATAGTTATCCGGGAATCCTAGTAATACGGGGATCAAATATAGTTCTCGGGATTTCCTAATAATGACTATCTATACTATAAGTGTATAAATGAAATCCAATAATGATAACGTGACCTCGTATGTTTTGCGTTCCCACTTGTGTCGATACAATGAAATATATCAACCACGTACTAATCTTTCCTCGTCTCCTTTCAAATCTGGTTGTCGAGTTTTATTAACCAAATTTCCACGTTGTTCCTTTTCTTCTTGACTTGGCTCCTACTACTTTGCCTCATACCCTTGTTATGTATAGGCTTACTCCAAAAATTTCTACTCGAATTGAATTTCTGGCCACGATCAACCTTCAGAATTGTTGTCGTTGTTTTCTTAATCCAAGTCTCCTCTCGGTAAAAATTGTTACCGTAGCAAATATATATATTGCTCTCCTTCTTCTTTTAGTACTCGTAGTACCAAAATCACAAATCAACGTCTAAACAAATTTATTTGTTTGTCGTTCCTGCTATTGCTTGCTTCTTTGCAACCGTTGCTCTCACAATACTCCTTCTCATTCTATTATTTCTTGTCCACACCGTTTATTCAACAACGCCTAATACCTAGTCGGTATTTTTCTTCTATGAAGTGAGTGATCAATTCGCTTCAGATTTCTTCAAACTTGTTGTTGCTTCTTGTATTGCCAACGTGCCTATTCTTCGTATATATGTTTGTATGTACCGGTATCTATCTCTAAATCCAAGCAATGCCAATTTGTTTTTCTTTTGTTTCTGTTTCTGCTTCTGCGCGCTTCTTTTTTTTTCTTGCGTACCAAGTTTGTACACGATATTTCTCAACGTCTAATCTTCTCCCTTGTTGTGTTGTAGTAGAGAACACACAAGTACGTTTCTTGTTGTAATTTTAACAAGAAAATCTTCCAAGTTTTCTGGTTTTGCTGTGGCGTACGAATCACAACAAACCAAAGTACCAAAAGTTTCTGAATGGTAACCTTTTTGTTTGCAAATTTCGACACAAAGAAAAAAGTTGTATACGATTTTTCTTATGTCTCTAAGTTATCTATGCAACCTTTCTTATGTAATAAGGATCAAAGGTTTGCGTTATTTTCTGGTCGTGGGTTTCTGGGTTTCGATTCTGGTTTCTGTATCTCGATGCAATAGATTCTGGATTTTCTGGGTTTGTTTTCTGGTTGTAACGAGATATCCAACAAGGCTCTGGATGCCAAATGTTGTCCCAATCGTGATATATATGGATCGATGTGTTGGTGAAACAAATACTGATTTGCAAACTAACAATAACAAAAGATAACTTATATATTGTCTAACCATTGTAATGTTACAAATTCATAAGTACTTATAGGTTTCCAAATGGTATGAATGAACCATTGTAACCTTTCATCTAAAGTCATGTCTATTCGGTTTAAATGAACCGATGCATCTATACATTGGTGATGGTTCGAACAGGTATAAGCCAACCATTGTGACTATTCGACCATTCCTGGAATTAACTAACTATAATAACTAACTTAACTAACAAACGGTTAATAAGTTTCTGTTAAACACGTTTGGTCCTTCATGTTTCCTTTGAAAGCTATGTCGAGATTATATTGGTTCACAGGTGGTTGGTGTTTTTGATGATTGGTCGCCGTAACATTCACATTGTGACAGGGTTGTTATCTGATTCATCAAGTTTCTAGTTTCCAGGATATGATTTGTATTTTGAATGCTCAAAAAGCTTAGTTTATCAGAACCTTACTCAAATGACTTATACAAAGCTTGGTTCGTGGTCAACGTAGGATAATAATTGATAAAAGTTTGACTTGTTTGCATTTTAGAAAGACTGAATTTGGGAAGCATATGACTTTGACAATCACTGAGACTGGATTAATGGTCACTTCTAAAAAGATTGGGATCCATATCTTTTGGTTCTTTCACAAAAAGGTTAGTTTGATAAGTAATCCTAATACGATTTTTCTTTTTAGACCTGAAACGACCCTTTCTAACTATCACACTTCATACAAACTGTTTACTGCAAACCAGAAGGAGTTTAAAATCAAACTCATGACATGTTTCACAATAGTCATCCATTTACTGGCTCGCATAGATGTTTGAGTTGGGTATACACGTCCGAAGGCTAGCCCCAAAATTGATGATTGCATGGTTTGAACTTGAGAATCTCAAGCACCGGCACGAGACTACACATTTGGGTTTGGTTCTTTGTTAGTAATATACTAATAATTATACTTGACGGTAGCCTAACGGAGTGATTCTAACGTGCAAGGGTTCGAATCTGTCTCCTTATTCATTTAGTTATGTTTTCACATATTTTGTTTTTACATGTTTAGCATGAGATCGATACGGGTAAAAAAAAAACATTCTTGTATTATATATATAGATATAGATAGGAGGGAGGTCGGTCCTGATCGGCTAATGCATAAAATATTATATAAACAATAAAATACTAATATACTTACTTAGCATACTATATATTATTTCACCAAGGCATATTCGTAAAAGATTCCCTGCTATTTTTATTCGGTTGCTACTTTTTATTTGGTAAACATTTGAACAGAGTCCAGTAAATTGTCGGGCTACCCGTTTTTTTTGCTGTATTATAATGCAAGTCAATACAAACGGGCTAAAAAAAGTGCCCCATGACACAAACGCTAAACACATACGAAAACCACAAACGCTATGGCAAAACACATACGAAAACCACCTGGCGCAACGCGGCAAGAGCCAACACCTTGTTGTCTCTATAGAACAGTCACATCTCTTTATAGAACAGTCACTCTCCTTCCGTACATACTGGTACATAAAAGTACTAATACACAATACAACGATATGATAAATATGTTGAATATACATGACAAGAGGGATTATAGAATGATTGCTTTAGTGCTTGCCTGACTATCTTTATCAACAACTCAACCCAACTCAATCTCTTAATAAAATATTATTTTCTCTTTCATCCACCTACACAACCAATACATACAACCTATCTATATTTTTTTACCATTTATCAACAATCCAATCTAATATATTAAAAAAATATTATTTGTATATAATTTGTTTGGATTGGGTTTGAAAGTACCAAGGAACATGTGACATGTGTAAAGTTGGATAACAAACTTTGAAGTCACCAACCGACCTAGTCGACAATCTCTTTTCCTTTCTTTTGTGCATTTCCGATATAATATTAATAACTTTTTGTTTTGTTCCCATCCAATCGGTTGGATGTTAGCAGCAATAAAGATAGTCTCATACATATAGTCGATGGGTTATAAATAGGGAATTACAAAAGATATATATATGGTAACAGGATCCAATTGGTAATTGGTGACTAATATACAATAAAAAAAGACCTCACGTTTATTATGTGCTAACAGGATCCAATTGGTACCACAAGCCAGCCCTTTACTTTCTTGTAAAATTCTACATCCCTCAACTCAAGAACATATTGTATCAAAAACGGCGTTTGCTTTTCTAAATTTGGTAGGCAATTCGTACACATTCTTTTTAATGGCACATATTGTGCACTTACATACTTGTTTAAAGCATTTTTTGTCTTCTAAATGTTGTCGCAGGGCCTCAAGTGTTGCAGCACATCAAGAGCTTCTAGTTCTGAGGTAAAAACGTGGTTTTAAGACACAAAATTTATATTTTTCAACCATGCGGACTTGCTACTAGATGTTTGGTGCAGTTAACATTTATTTTTCAGGTACCCGCTGCCGCAACGCGCGGGTACCTACTAGTATAAGATAATGTGTGGGCGTTTATGACTTACATGGTTGTTAACCAACACGTGCATTTTGACATCTCTATCCATGAAACAAATCTCTCAACTTGTTCGTTGTTACAAAGGTCAGGTTTATCGGAACACTTACTAAAAACTTGATGATAGCACCATCAAAGAATTGTTCCTGTAACTTGTAGTGGATAATGGTCAGATTGTGTAACTTAGTGACTGTCATGATCTTGTCACAAAATTTAGCTTGGAATGTATTATGTATATAACATCAAATCATTTCGTAGGAAAAAAACCATGGAATGGCAGTGAAGAAACTTGAGAAGATAAAGCACCTAAGTAACAAAAACACTGTCATGGTTGATAAGAATATCTATGATTCTCAAGATTCAGAACACCGTACACACACTCTGTGAACCAATAATCTCGCTCCATTGCTTCTTAAAAAACTCGAAGGACCAAACTAGTTAGTTAGAAACTTTGTAACCGAAAGTTAGTTACAAAAGTTAGTTATAGAAAAGTAGTTATTAGTTAAACCGGTTGGAACTATAACCGAAAGACACAATGGTTGGGTCATGTCGATTCAAACCTTATATATACATATGTATTACATTCGTTTAATGGTTGAATGACAATTTAGATTTACTTATTCATATTACTTTGCAACTTATTAATTCGATCTAAAGATAGTGGGACAACAATTGGAATCAAGAGCAAGGATTATACATCAACATCATCACAACGATTTCTGCATAACGAAATCAACACAAATCAGTGAGAAGCCAAAGAAAGACGCAAGAGAAGTGGAAGAACAATTTGTTATTCCTCTTTGAGCGAGAAAGATAACTTGTTTTTCTTTTAAATCTTCGAAGGAAACACGTTTTTGAATAAGGAAAAGCGTAGAAAAGATAGTGCACGATCTGTTTTACGTAGGGGTTGCAAACGCATAGCATCAAGCGTATTGGTGTCGAGGAAGATAGAGAAGACTTTGTGTAAGAAAAAGGAACTAGTTCGAGGCAAAGAAACACAAAGCAAAGGGCGTTGTTGGTTGAAAGAAAAAAGCATATACGTAGTATTAATTGATCATTTGGAAAGAAGAGTGTGGAATTTGTGTCGATATTAACACAAGAGAACAACAACAACGAGAGGCGCAAGGAACTGTATAACCAAATATTGGTTGTTTCGTTGCAGCAAGGATCAAACGACGAGACTGTTTTGATTCATATTTACCAAGGCGTGGTAACAAGTAGATGTGTGTAAGAAACGTAGAGATTTCAAGAAACGAGATCAAGTTGAACACACAAGAAGAAGATAACAACGTGTAGTGTGGTATTATTTTTTGTTTGTGTCGAATTTCTGAAACAACATTCGACAACAACAACAACAAAAAAAGGAGGGACTCGTTAATAAAAAAAAACAACAACATCATCAATTCGACAAGAAGGAGAACAAAGGATCTTTGGTGTTTATTTACTGGTTCGAATCAGAAGCAAAGAATCAGAAGCAAAGATTTGTGCAAAACTGGTATCAAGGCAAAAATCCGAGAGGTTGCTTGGAAAGATTTGAAGTCGATTTGGAAAGCAAATAACGAGGCAGAGAAATAAACAAAAGAAGCAAAGGGAATTACCAACGTTTGGTGAACGAATTTTACTAACGACAAGGGAATATATCTCATATTCAAATACGATAACGAGGTCACAAGTTCTAATTTTCTGGATTTCAATTCATTAGAATAGTATAGATTTTGTTAGTTTATACTATTAGGAATCCCGAGAACTACTATTGATCCCGTAATTACTAGGAATTCCCGAAAACTATATATATTCCCATATTAGAGAAGATACCATATTAGAAAATTCCCGCGAATATTAGAAAGTGAAGATCATAAATACTTTCAAGATGGGCGATGATACGAACACAACGACTACATTAAAACCCTTAACACCTATAGCACAATACCAATGTCCTAAGTTGAAAAACACAAATTACACGGTTTGGGCTATACAAATAAAGGTTATATTAGAAGCACATGGTTTGTGGGAGACAATAGAACCTACGGAGAATACAGAATTAGATGTTAAGAAAGACAAGGCAACAATAGCCTTGTTATATCAAGCGTTGACCGAGGATGTAATTTTACAAGTGGCAAGTTGTAAAACGGCAAGGGAATTATGGGATTCGTTAAGAAGGAGACACGTTGGCGAAGAGAAAGTGCAATAAGCACGATTACAATCTTTAATGATAGGATTTAATGCCTTTCAGATGAAGGATGATGAGACGGTGGATGTATTTGCAGACAAGTTAAATGGTTATGTCACGAAGGCAACAGAACTAGGGAAAACAATAGATGAATCACTCATAGTTAGAAAACTCTTAGATTCCATACCAGATAGATTCATTCAGATAGTAGCATCCATAGAACAGACTAGTGATCTAGACAACATTACCCTAGATGAGATCACAGGAAAACTCAAAGCATTTGAGGAAAGGATAAAACTCCGGAAGGGAGATCAAGTTGAAAGCCAGGATAATTTATTATTCACACACGGTGAACACTCAAGTAGAGGAAAGCAATTTAATAAGCGTGGAGGTAGATCAAACTATGCACGAAGAAACTGGCGAAATAATAAACACAGAAATAACTCACAAGAAGGAAACTCAAATTATAAGGAAAACCCTAATAAGAATACGAATAGAAAGGATGTGAGTAAGTTAAGATGTTACAGATGTAACAAACTTGGACACTTTATGAGAAAGTGTAGAGTAAAATTGACAGATCAGGAACAATCAAACCTTATCTTAGAAGATGAAGAACCATCACTATTAATGACTATGCACGAAACCAAACACGAGGAAGTATTGTTGAATGAAGGCCAAATTCAACCAAGAAATTATGCTTCAAAGGACGAAAGCATATGGTATTTAGATAACGGTGCAAGTAATCACATGACGGGAACCAAGAGTCATTTTAGAGATATTGATGCAAACATAACAGGACGAGTAAGTTTTGGAGATGGATCATATGTACAGATAAAGGGAAAAGGCTCTATATTGTTAGGTTGCAAAAACCAAGAACAAAAGGTTGTATCAGATGTATATTACATACCAAACCTTAAGAGCAACATACTAAGTCTAGGACAACTTACAGAAATAGGTTGTAAAGTTATAATGGAGGGAAATAGACTGACTTTGTATGATAAGAACAAAAAGTTGTTAATGAAAGTTGAAAGATCCAAGAACAGACTTTACAGTATTAGATTACGGATAGACACACCTATATGTCTCTTAGCAAATATAGATAACCAAGCATGGTTATGGCATGCTAGATTAGGTCATCTAAACTTTGACGATATCAACAAGATGACTAGAAAAGGTCTAGTGGATGGAATACCTAGAATAAATCATGCCGGACAGATTTGTGATGCATGTTTATTAGGAAAACACAGTAGAACACCATTTCCGAACCAAACTAAATTCAGATCAAAGAACCCAATGGACTTAATATATGGAGATATCTGTGGTCCTATTAGTCCAGCAACACATTCAGGCAAGAAACTCATATTCTTGTTAGTAGATGATTGTACACGTTTTATGTGGGCTTACTTTCTACAATCAAAGGATCAGGCATTTAGTATATTCAAGGAATTTAAGCGGAAAATAGAAATGGAATTTGTCACACCCCCAAAATACCTGAATGGCAGCGGAATTGAATACCTGAGGGTGTAACGGATCATAGCACACAACCAGGATATATTGAACGACCTAAAGTGTCGTTTTAAAAATAAGTCGTTTGATTCATTCAAATATTCAGAGTTATAAAGACATAGGTCCCAAAAGTTGGAAAAAGTTTACGGAAACAAGTTTAGTACAATCAAACGACGTTTCAACATAAGTGCAAGAAAGTCCGAATGAGCCATATCATCCTTGTTACACAAAAAGACTCCATGCATGCCATGAGAATATGCCTTAGTTACCTGAGAAATACATTGCGAAAAACGGTCAACATAAAGTTGGTGAATAATCATAGGTTTATAAGTAATTCGTAAGTACATAAGCCACAAGTATATAGTAAAGTGACAAATTGTCAAAAAGCTACATTGTCTCTTAAGCTCATGACACCGAAGCTAGACGTACTAAAATATGCCCCAAAGGAGTGTTTACCAGACACTCGTACTATATTAGACATGAAATGCATTCGTTTTCCTTATGGAGCAACCCAAACACGAATGGAGGAGTCACCCTCGATAGATCTATCCACTCACTCTCGCTTGGCAATATAATTAACGGTTCATGATAATAAAGGGGACTTGCAGTGGTAGTACTAGCAACTTAAGCAATGTACGGAATTTAATACTTGGGCATGTACAAAAATAATAGTGCAATGTATTCTCCCCCGTGGGATTTAAAATCAAATAAGTACTAAAAACGGGGCTATGAGAACTCACCTCGAAGTGATGGTACAAAGATGGTGCAATGAGGTAAAAGTAGTCGGGACAATGAGGCGCGAGTACTAGCCGCAACCTAAATGAATAATTGTGATCTAATTAAGATCAAGCCATAATGAAATGAATGCACATGCACATGATACTCATACCACTCGTAATTTGGAAATACTAGTTATCGTCATGGTAAAATAGTTTCCATACTTAGGAAAAATAAGTCCATATATAGGAGTATATAACTTGTCATATTAACTCGTACGAAAAAGTTAGCGTTATGTTCCAAGTATCAAAACCTTAAAATAACGTCGTCATGTCGTATAAATATTCCTTCGGGTCGTACGTATTCATTTGATAAGAAAATAGTCCTTAGTAACGTTTCTAGAAAATATACCATTTAGTACGTACGTTATTATTTTTATTTGTGACCAAAAATATATATATAGTTTTGACGATGTTAAAATGGGTATAACTCGGTCGTTTTAAGCTCGTTTTCCTCGTTCTTTATGTCCACGGATTCGTCTTTGTATATACTAGTATATTTTTGACAACTCGGCTCCTTTAGGTTACGTTTAATGCCTCTTTTTACCCATTGAAATCTGCCAAACAGCAAGCAGTTTTTGTAAAAGTAGTTTTCGTCGTTAAATTTGCAAAAATCATAACTCCTTCGTTATAAGCTTGTTTTAGTCCATTCTTTCGCCTAAAGTTTCGTTTTTGAATGTATTTTCTAAATCTTTGGTCAAAACTTGGCCACCATCTACTGATTTTCCCACGAAATCAAAATAGGGACAGTAGGTATATCAAAAGTTTCAAAAACCATTTTCAAGTCTCCAAACTAGTTCCATCCTCCATCAAACCATTTTCAAACACCACAAAGCTAGTCTAAACCTACCATACACCTTCTTAGGGTGTCATGGGTCCTTAAACATCATCAATCCACTAGGTCTAACAAGGGTTACTCATGTGTTCATTTCTAGGGCTCAAAGTTAAATATATACAAAAATGGAGTGGTATAAGTTAATGCATGTATGAGATCTTGTAAGAAAATTATATAAACATGGTAATAACTTGTAAAAATCATAAAAATGAGTTTGTTAACTTACTTGATGGTTTAGAGAGTTTGGATGATAAAAACCTACTAATCCTTGAGTTTTT
>JARVZY010000368.1:0-22181 GCA_030686995.1 Artemisia argyi
CAAAAAATGGCTTATAACCTTAGAAGATTAACTCATGGGACCTTATTTTAGGTGTGGCATGTTACAGAGAAGAATTGGTTGGCTAAGAACACTATGAGACTTGCATTTTGCATTCAGGTCTCATCATGTACCTATTTTGGTACCTAATATCTATTGTGTTAAGATGGCATATAATCTGAAAGGATTCCATTGTCGTATGGGTGGTGAGGTATCATTAGTTACTAATTAATCTTTAAAGATTGAAACTTAAATGCTATTTTAATATATCAACTGGTGGATAAAATGTTTCATTTATATTATATATTGTTTACCTACACGGGTTCGTAGGTTGGTTAGTTACCTGATAACACGATTATTGTCTTCATTTGTGTAGTTTCATGAATGCTATTTGCTTCCTGCTAAGTGTGAATGCAAAAGGTCAAACGGGTAGGCTTTATACATAACTCTTTTTTGTATACTTATTTTATGGATTAAGGTTGTTATAATAAGTAATACTTTGTAGATTGTTAGTAAAAAAATAAGCACCTTGAATTAGAAGATAATAACAAACTTTGATTTGAAGATGTTGAAAGTCATATACTCAGATCGCGAGATGGGATGTTTGGGTTCTTTAGTCCTGCTATATTGATTTTGTTCAAGCGTGACTTTGAATTGTTCTCTAAGGCATGCAGACCCATAGTTTTCATATATGACAATTTGTTGTTACATTTGTATAGGCCCTACCCAATTGTAGCCAAGGTTTTATGGTTATGTACGTTCGTATCTAGGTTCCATGTAATTTTTTATATAAGTATCGCGCGAAAGAGAAACATCATTGTTAATTTAATGAGATCTGGCAGAGATACGCTAAAAGCCTAAAACTACAAACCCTAACTTCACAAACTCATATTCAGCTAACACTAATCATCTTATAATCATCGAAATGCACGATTCCTCATCATTATCATCTCAACAAAACCCAAAGAAGTACGGTTACTGGAAAATTAGTAAAGAGTACATTGAAAAAGAGTATGGCTACAACTTGGGGAAAAATGCCTATTGTTATCAAACATAGCTTTTGTGTGTGTAAACACACTTTTATTTCTAAAATAAAATAACAACTCATGGGTTTGTAAAATGTTGGTTGTGTTGATATATATAAGCTCTTGGTCCTGCGATTGTAAAGGGTGCTAGGATAGTAGGATGTGAGTTTACAAAGGGAATTTTGCAATTTGAAACACTGAGACTTAGGATAAAATAATTAGTAGATTATTGTTATAATTAGTTACGTAAATTTATGTATATTTTGTATTTTAACATTTTTGTGACAATATATACTCTACATATCCAAAAACAAGATTCATTTTCAGTTTTGTATAGGTAAAAGAATATTGTCTACTAGCAATAGCCACTTCAATCACAAAACTAGACAACCGCATTTGGTCATTTGGCCTCATACGGATGGGCACATGCACTTGACTCATTTAAGCTATTTAGACTCAGAGCAGAGTTAAGCTCAGCTGTTATCAAAATTTAACAAGCCCATATTCAAAGAAAAATAAAGGGAGGGCTAGATTTGCATTCAAATTTCGATGATATAGTCTTCCACTAACCCAAGTTTGAATAATTTGTTTAGCAAATGAATTATCATAACATTAGACACATGCATAGTTCCAGTGATCCTAATTGTTCTCCAATGCTATCTTATATTCCAGTTGTGAATTACCCTTACTTGGAACGTGTTTTTCCAATGATAAACCAAACCATGCCCCAGCTCCAGCTGTGACACAGTAAGCTTAAGCTGCTTCATCTTTGTGATCTTTTTGTAGGTATGACGTTTTGGTAATTATAGATACCAATATGATGGTAAGTTAATTTTTGTTATATCGCAAACGAACATATTGAAATAAGCGGCTTTGTGTGCTTATCAGTTACTGCCAAAAAAGCTTAAAAGCATAATCATTTTGGATAAAATAAAACTGTGTATGCTTAAAACTAAGTAGATAAGCGCGAGAAGAGAAAAAGTAAGCAATCCAAAACACACTCTTAGTATAATGGGTCTTTAACCTTGATTAATTTGGATACAAAATTGAATGGTGATCAGGGTGTGTGAGACATTGTTACGTTAGAATTGTAAGATATATTTTATCATTTTAATTATGGTAGACAAACAGGTTGTTGGATCACATCTTATTGAGGTACCTATTTATAGTGAAAGAAGTGATCTTTTGATCTCGAGATTGGTAACCAGTAAGCGGCAATAAAATGAAGTAATTCAGATTCTCTTTTATCGGGTTCTTCGAGGCATGGTGTCCCATAAACAAACCATATTATCCAGATCGCTCACATTAGTTAAAGGTTTTTTTATTGTTATAAAAATAATCATGTTCGTTACATTTTCATTTGGTATTTGATCTTTTATGTTTATAATGCTTTATTTTTCTTTAAATTTAGATGCTAAAAAACATAAGACAAGAGCAACCAAAAGGCACCGGTGCTATAGCTGATGTTAATGGTGTTAGAATTTAATAACCAAAGTACATATATTGCGGAAGCTAGGATCAAGTATAACACATAAAGATTAACCAAAACATTAATAGGAACGTACCCTATGCACTTCAATAAATCTTTAATATGTGTAAAACTAGATCAATGATAAACCCCTTACCATTTTGTTTATCGATCTCTTGATAATAACTATAGTGAGTTATTACCTCGTTCTTGTACACACAAACTACTAACGAATTAAAGGTTATGCAAGTAAACAAAAACACTAGCTTTTGGAAGTCAAAAAATTGACAACCCTAAGGTATTAAGGGTGTACGATCGGTTTGAGCAAGAGAGGAGGAAGAGAAAACTTTTAGGGATAATTTGTGTGCACAAAAGGTGAGAAACAAATAACCCTTGAGTTTGTATATATAGCCTTGTAAACTTGTTCTCCAAGTTTGAGTGGGTTTGGGTTTTCCCTCCCCCTGGGTCGACCGGCCATGGTACCCAATAGGGTCCTTCCGGACCCTTCTTGCTATATATTTCATCTCTAGTCCTTTACGTTTACATTTAACGATAGTTAGTACTTACGGTTAATTACCAACGACCGTTAAGTCCCTCTAGTGTTTAATTAATTACATATATACGAAACATTATATATATATATATATATATATATATATATATATATATATATATATATATATATATATATATATATATATATATATATATATATATATATATATATATATATAATATACTTTAATTCTCCTTTGTAATGTGTGCAATCCCGAGGTCTCGGGTTCGATACTAGTCATTTACATATTAATATTTATATGTAACTTTTAACAGCTCCCACTCGTATATCTATTAATAGTAAAATGACATTGGTTGGCGTCTTGCAACACTCTAATGCCCCCAGCACGACTCGAGCTAGGTTTCCTGGAAAACCTTTAATGATTCATCATTATAATTATCCTTTTGTTTCTAATACTACATTAATAAAGATGTGAGATTCTTTATTAACTTTCCGTTTCTCGTCTCTTTATGATTGAACAAAATTACCAAAACATCTGAACGTATTCCAGATAGACTTTGGGCGTGGCCACGCAAACATTTTGTCAACCCTACGAGGGGCCTAGCGGTATTAAACTTCTGAACAAATCAGAAAGAACAAATTCTTTCTTGACTACAAGAATAACCCATGAACTTTGCAACACTTCTGAAAACAACCCTTATAAACTCCCTGTTACGGTGAGCAGTAGATTGCTTTACAAAAATGCACTACATCCATGATTCTTATCTGGTATCTCAAGTCTGAGGATAACTTTAAATATGATTCTCACAAATATTAAATCATATAGTTGGAATAAGTCCTATATTCAGTTCATTGAATATCATGTGAAATTGGTATGACTACGCATCAATATACTTTCAAGTATATCCTAACCAATACTCAAATTTGTCTTAGTTTAATGATATTCCCATATCATTAATCGACAACGGACAATTTAGAATAATAATAATTTATTCATGAATTTAAACATGCAAATACAGGATATATTATTAAGGCAATGACAAATAAACATAAACAACATTTTATTCCATTAAAATAATAATTGTACATTACATCCTTTATCCAAATACTAATCACAAATGGGCATGAAACTTTCAGCTAAATGAAGTCCTATGCCTTCAGCATGCTTATAAAGCTTGGTGCAAGGTAGAGGCTTTGTTAATTGATCTGCTAAGTTTTCATCTGTGTGAACTTTGAGCATTTCGATTTCACCTATATCGACTTGTTCTCGAACATAGTGATGCTTAATCGGGAAATGTTTGGTGCCTTTCATGATTCCAGGTTCATTGGCAAATGTAATTGCAGCTGAGTTGTCGCAATACATTTTTATAGGTCTTTGAATCGATGGCATAACCCCAAGCCCCAAACAAACTTCCTAATTCAAACAGCTTCCATTGCAGCTTCTGAAGCATCTATATACTCACTTTCTATTGCAGACATTGCTAGTGTACTCTGCTTTTTGCTCCTCCAATCCACAGCTCCTCCATTAATGACAAAGACATAACCCGTCTGAGACTTCGTATCATCCTTATCACCTTTCCAAGAAGCATTGCAGTAACCTGTAACATCAAGTTCTACAGATGGAGTACCCCCATAAACTAAGAACATCTCTTTAGTAGCCCTAAGGTACTTAAGAATATTCTTAACAACAGTCCAGTGAGCTTCACCTGGATTCTACTGATATCGACTGGTTAAATTCTGAGCAAATGCCACATCAGGCCTTGTACTTTTCACCGCATACATAATAGATCCCACAGCCGAAGCATAAGGGACTCTCTTCATGCATTGCACCTCTGCAGGTGTTGAAGCACAAAATTTGCTACTCAAGCCATGTTGTTTTTTCATTGGCAAATATCCCTTCTTGGAATTTTGCATATTGAATCTCTTCAATATTTTATCAATGTAAGCACTTTGGCTTAATCCAATTAATCGCTGAGATCTATCTCTATATATCTTGATTCCCAGAATGAATG
Source organism: Artemisia argyi (assembly GCA_030686995.1). Lineage (NCBI taxonomy): Eukaryota > Viridiplantae > Streptophyta > Magnoliopsida > Asterales > Asteraceae > Artemisia > Artemisia argyi. The sequence goes on from JARVZY010000368.1 coordinate 5,020, forward strand.
CAGGTTTCCCTAAATCTTTCATAGAAAAACACTTTCCAAGATATGCCTTAACCTTTTGCAAACTTGGAATGTCTTTCCCCATGATCAATATGTCATCAACATATAAAATAAGGAAAATTACATCACTCCCACTAGCTTTGTAATATAAACATGGCTCATCAAGATTTTGAGTGAATCCATACTTTTTAATCTCACTATCAAATCTTTTATTCCATTGTCGTGATGCTTACTTCAATCCATAAATGAATCTTTGAAGTTTGCATACACGATTTGGGAATTCTGGATTTACAAACCCCTCAGGCTGCGCCATATAGATGTCTTCATCTAGGTGACCGTTTAAGAAGGCGGTTTTGACATCCATTTGCCAAATCTCATACTCATAGTAAGCGGCTATGGCTATAAGAATCCTAATAGCCCTAATGTCAGCTACAGGAGAAAAGGTCTCCTCATAGTTAACACCAAATGTTTGAGTATAGCCTTTAGCTACCAAACGGGCCTTATAGGTGTGTACAATGCCATCCATATCAGTCTTTTTCTTGTAGAGCCATTTACTCCCAACTAGCTTGGCACCCGGAGGTAGGTCTACTTCTATTCAGACTTCATTATCTCTCACGGATTGCATTTCCCCATTCATAGCAACCTGCCATTTTTCCTTTTTCAGGACCATTCATGGCAGCCCTATAACTAGTAGGTTCATCAAGATCCCCTAGTATAGTTTCCTCACACTCTACGTTAAGACATAGACGTTCAAGAGCTTTCACAGTTCTTACAGTTCTGCGAATGGGAACCACTTCAACTTCTGGTGGAGGACCTAAACTTTCAGGTTCCACAGGAAGTTGGCTAGTGTTTTCAGAAGGTGCTACATCTTCATGATCGTCTTCTAGATCATATACTCTCCCACTGAATTCTTTAGATATGAGCTCCTTTTCCAAGAAGTCTCCATACCTTGCAACAAAAACTTTGTTTTCAGGTGGGTAATAAAAGTAGTAACCCATTGTTTCCTTTGGGTATCCTACGAAGATGTACTTTACAGATCTTTGTTGGAGTTTATCTGTTGAGTCACGTTTAACAAACGCCTCGCAAACCCAAACCTTTAGATAAGACAAGTTAGGAGCTTTTCCAGTCCATAACTCATATGATGTCTTATCCACCTTCTTTGTTGGAACTATATTTAGAATGCGAACCGCAGATTCTAAGGTATAATCCCAAAATGAAAAGGGAAGAGTTGTTAGATTAAACATAGATCGTATCATATCTTACAATGTACGATTCCTTCTTTTAGATACACCACTTTGTTGTGGAGTATATAGAGAAGTAAGGTGCTGGACAATTCCCTCCTTAGCTAAGTAATCTATAAACTCTTGACTCAGGTATTCACCACCTCTATCGGATCGAAGAGCTTTAATCTTCTTTCCAAGTTGCAACTCTACTTATGCTTTAAATACTTTGAATGTTCAAATACCTCATGCTTATGTTTAAGTAAATAAACATAACTATAACGGCTGTAATCATCCGTAAATGTTAAGAAGTAGCTAGCACCTCTCCTTGACACATGTCTAAGTGGTCCACACACATCTGTGTGAATAAGACCAAGTAGATCAGAAGGCCTTTCAATCCTATTTTTAAAGGGTTTCTTTGTCATCTTTCCAGCATTACAAGATTCGCACTTATTAAATGATTCATCATTGATCTTATCTAAAAGCCCATCATGTTGCAGCTTTTCCATGCGAGCCTTGCCAATGTGAGCAAGTCGACAATGCCAAAGATAAGACGAATCCAGACCTTTCTTGATTCTCTTATGATTGATGCTATACATTAAATTATTTTTAACAAAAGCATTATCATTATCATTCATATCAATCTCAAAAATACCATTCACAGCAATATCATTGAAATAAAAAACATCATTTAAAGAAACTGAAATTCCATTGCTAGTAATAGTATGATCAAAACCAAGGTTCAACAAACATGAAAATGAAATTACACCTCTAACAATTGACGGTGCATAATGACAATTATTTAAAGATAGTATTAAGCCCGAAGGCAACACTAAATTAAAAACGCCTATAGCTTCAACTTCTGCATGTGCTCCGTTACCCACGTGCAAGAATTGTTCTCCATAGGCCAGCTTTCTCTCAACTCTAAACCCCTGCAAGGTATTGCAAATATGAATGCCACATCTCGTATCATATACCCATGAATTCAATTTAGGAGTAAGAGTGAATAATTCAATCATAAAGAACGCACCTGAAGTACTGGGGTTACCAGCCTCATTATTCTGCTTCTTCTGTGGCAAGTCATGAATGTAGAGTGGACAATTACGCTTCCAATGGCCCTTTTCATGACAGTGGTGACAAGCCTGATCCTTCTTGTTTGGAGGATTCACCTTGTTCTGCTTAGGCTGATGCTGCTTCATCTTGGGTTGTGGTTGATAGGCCATGACCTGCTTGCCTTTATCACCATTCCCTTTGCCTTTGTTCACATGCGATTTCTTCTGGATTCTCCCCCATGAATTGCCAACACTTGTGGCGTAGGAGCCTTGACCTTGGCTGGAAGACCTTTCTCATAATCAACAAGCAATGCGAGTAATTCTGAGACTGTCTTCCCCAAGCAATGCATGTTGAAGTTCTGAACAAAACTAGCAAAGTCCTTGTTAAGGGACCTGTTGATCAAGTTCACTTGCGCATTCTCGGGGTAAACAAATCCAATTCTGTGAAGTTGATCAAAGTATTCTTTCATCTCATTCACATAATCTTCAACTGGTTTACCATCGCCATGCTTGCAGCTATGTAGTTTGTCAAGAGACTCATACAATTCAACTGTAGGAGACTGGTGTGTATTAATTTACACACCTTTTATTCGACCAAAACCGGACCTAAATGACCAAAAACCCGACCTTAAATGCTGAATATGTTTATTTTTGTGTTTTTGCATGTGCAAGTATAGATATTTGAGAAATGGACGAAAAAACACATAAAGCACGACAACACGAGCACGAGATTTTGGAAAGAGTTCAAAAGCCGAGCCGGGGAAGGATTTTTCAAGTCCGGATTAATATTTGAGCTCGAAGTGTCTAAATCAACCTTGAAGAAGCATAGTTTGTCAAAAGTAGCCCTTGGTTAATATTATTGATAATTGGCAGAAGTGGTCCTCTAAATTCCAGAAATTACACTTGTGGTCCTTGTGATTATTTTGTTATATATCAACCGGATTCACAAACACTAATAAACCCAATACCCATTATTCCTTAAAGCCCAATCCCACCACCAATAATAACCCGAGCCCAAATCCTACTTTGGTAAAAATCCACACATCAGGGTCAAACAATAATAAAAATCACATTTACCCACCCCCCAAACTATCACCCGTACATCCCCTTCATATGAACCCTAATTACTGCCAATCCAATTAACCCACCTCCACATCAATTAACCACAATTACCCTTTCTAGAAGCTACACCACGTGCACAGGAGTATGTTAGAAGGAATATTCGGCTATGATAAGATCCTTTGGACACATGGAAGCTTATTATTAGCAACACCACCTCATTGGTAGCATTGGATCCTTATTCCAGAAGTTTCTGACATGTGGCTGACGAGGACTGAGAAGGTGCACCCAAGGATTGCCAACTTGGCATTTTGGAGCTCGTTCATTGGCCATGCCACATCGCAATTTATTATCCAAGGGCTATTAATAAATTGAAGAAACCCAGATGATCGAAGGGCCAAGAATCAAGCTTCTGGGAGTTTCTGCTGACCTCACCTCAAAGCTTACCCTCAGGCTATAAAAAGCCCTCACCTCTCCACATTGAGACTGTTAGATAGTTAGCCATAGGATTAGGAGTAGGGGTAAGGTAGAGTAGTTTAGTAATAGAAGTAGCTTATTTCAGCTTTTGTAGTCTAGATTCCGTCTTTGTAATCAAAATTATCAGTTTTAATGAAGATTTAATTTTAGTTTTCTTTAATCTTCTGTTTGCATTTACTTTCAAAATTTTCAATAAAAATAGCCTTGTTTAATCTTTTCTTTCTCTTCCATAAATTCATGAAATCTAATTGATAGCTTGTTGTGAGTTTCAACTATTGGTACTGTTTTAATCTCAGAAAGTCAACATTGAAGTCAACAGAAGCTCAATATGGTGATAATTTGATTCAGAAATGGTTTATGTGGTTTATTATGGTTTGAGTAGATTGTTGAGTAGCTCAGAGGTACCTATTGATTCAAGGTTATTTTGCCTCATTCTCATTTTAGTTCCATATTTAGCTTAATATCTGTTTTGTACTAACTACTTATTCCTTTATGCTTAATATGCTTCTAGTCATGCTTATGATTGTCTAATTCACTTTGTTACAACTTATAGGTTCCTATTGATGCTTAGTCATGTAGTTATATAGTTTAAATCAGTTTATGGTTTAGTTTACTACAATTTAAGGGATGTTTGGGATAATTGACTTTTGATAGTCAAACTTAGTTTAGGTCACATATTGAATTTTATTTAGTTATAACTTCATCATATAAGTAGTATTTGAGTAATTTGCATCTGTTTCATGTAGTTTTGGAGCTTTTATATTTGAAACCTGAATTTTAGGACCTCATATAGTTTATACTTAATCACATTGGATTGTTATTTGTTAGACCAATTTAGTTGCTCATCTTAGCCTAGTATTACATTCTTAGCAGATTTGCGTAAGTTGTGATTTCGCTCATTTGGTGGCTTTATTAAGGTCTGTGCATCAGCTCTTTGGCTGTCCCTAACTCACCTCGCATCAGCTGTTGTTTCAGCTCACACAAGCCCCTCATTATCTGAATTTTAGTTTGCTATTTTTTTATCGTTCAGTAGATATATACTTGAGCTTATTTTGCCATTTGGAGCTTGTATGCTAGTTTAGTTCTAGGCTGCAAATTAGTCCCTTAAGTCCTGATTCACTGCCCTGCACCACTCAATTGTAGTCCATCACAGCTTGTAGATTAGTCCATAGCTGCTTATCCTGTTGAATTTTTGAACTATATCTTGATGTTTTGGATAATTTGTAGTTCTAGCTTAATAGGTCTATGCTTCATTTTCATTTCATAGCTAATTCAAATTGCTTATTGTGGTCTGCTAGTTGGTAGTGTAGAATGGGTTAACTGTTACAAGTGTAGACTTGCAGTAGTTAGATTTGGCTTGTAATCTGAGTTTCTATGTTTGTTAGAGTGTGTTTATGCTTCCTTTTCTGTCTTGTGCTTTCTGGATCAGTATTGCGCTTATTTAGAGATTATTAGTGCTTATTAGAGTTGTTTTAGGCTGCATATGCATGATTCTGATACAATTTGATCTTATTTGCATGAATTTGAGTTTGTTTGAATGTTAATACCTTCCTGAGTCAATTCAGTAAAGTTTTGGGTCAAATGCTTATTAATAAGCACTTGCAATAAGCTGTCTTCAGCCCAATAAGCACTTACGCAACTTATTTCTTTTTCAAAAATTTTCTCCAAGATTCTTTTATTATTTTTGAATTTCTGTGAATTTTTTAGATTTTTCTAAGTTGTTTTGATATTTTTCTTAATTTTTCTTTGATTTTAATCAATTTTATATACTTTTAAATAAATAAAAATCAATAAAAAAATCAGAAAAAGCTATAAAAAATACAAAAATATTTTAGTAATTTCTTTTATAATATTTTAGATTTTTCAGAAATTATTTTACATTTTTCCTTTTTTTATTTTTCTAATTTCCTTTATTTTTAATTCATTTAAAAATACAAAATCATAAATAAATTCATAGAAAATAAAAGAAAAGTCAAAAAAATATTTTTCTTTTTTTTGGAAATTCTTTTTATTAGTTTAAGATTTTTAGAAAATTGTTTCACGTTTGTAGGATCATTTTTCAATTAAAGTTACGTTTTATTTTGTACGTTACATTCTTAATAATCGCGTTTGCATTTCCGTTTCTAAAATTTAATCAATGGTGCATACTTGGCTTGTACATTCTGCATATTTTGTGTTTACTTGCTATTCATTGAATTTCTCATTCACATTTTTTACATTTACCACTTTTCACGACATGATTTGCCAATCGAATTTCACAATTCCATTCAACTTTCGTTGGGAGAACGACCTGGGAAATACTTTCCTAAGTATTTCTTCGGAAATACAAACCTATACTAAAACGAGTAAATCAGAGACTTTTCATAAGACTTTTGAAGTTCATAAAGCATGTCTTTAGGAAAGTAGTACTCAAACTTCTTTTGTAACTGAGCATTCATACTAGTGAGCATTAAACAAGCAACCTCATTGTATTTAGCACGCTCAAGTCTCCATGCTGCCTTAACTAGTTATGGTTTAGTTTCAACAGGCTCTGCTTGGCATTCAGTGGTCAAGTAATTGAGTTTGCCGGTCGCCCTCAAGACAATTCTGAGCGATTGGTACCAATCATTGAAATTCTTTCCAGTCGGGTTTTCCCTTTCAAGATGACTCTTGAAAGCAGAAATCACAGATGGGTTATCGGGCTGAGCCATATCTATAGATAAAAGTTCAAACATTAGTATTTTCGATAATAAATATCTCCAAGAAAATATAATACCCAAGGCTATATTCATATAACCAACTAATTTTCTTGAAAATCTAGGATCCAACTTTACATAGCTTCCACCACATCAGTTGATCTGCTAGTGGTGAAAGTATAAAAGATGGCAATCTGTCGAACAATAATTGGCAAACAAGATTTCCAATTCCTAGATCATTATGGGATTTACATCAAATTGATTCATCAATTTGCCTTGTAAGCATGTTTCATCTCATCTTATGCCTTAAGTTCTAGCTCTCACGCACAACTTAATTAAGTCGTCTACCTTAGAAACTGTAAAATTACTATCTATGGTCTCACGCATTAACAGAATTTTACCTTGTTATTAAAATTTAGCCTAGGTCTCACGTTTACTAAATTAGAACTCCAAGTGTTCCTTACAGATAGATGGCATGTAACTTAAATTTTAGGGTATTTAATTTTGATGTGACAATCAAAACATGTATAAAGATGCATGCAGTCATATTTATAGCATAAGTTTTCAAAACCTTTTTATAATTAATTCTTAAGATTAATACAAAAAGTTTTACTTGAGGTATCGGGTTCACCAATTAAAGAAAAACCTACAATTATCGCCCACAAAATTGGAATTGAGGTAAATCACCCTTAAGATGACATTGTACAAGAATGAAGATAAAAGAATTTCGTTTAAGACGTATTCATACGTGTGATAACCAAGGCAGACTCTAAGGCTTTTTCCAAGCCTTCTTACCATCACTATGGATTTGTCTTAAAGGAGTTACTTTTAAAACCATGTGTACAAAAACATCAATCAAGCAAAAGTTTATGGATTAAATCTTAAAACATGTAATAAAGTTTGAATCTTGCTTAGTCTCGCCGGGGAGACAATTACAGTGCGAAGCGAACCACTATTGACACATAAGACACCGCAAGAATCAATCTTTATCACTTAAAGTTTCACCATTATTAGTCCAATTTATTTTCTTTATAAAATTACCCTTTTATTGCTTACAATCATGTCCAACAAATAAACAATAAAACAAATAATAAAGACAAATCAAAACAACTAATAAACATAACAATTATAAAGGTGAAACAATTAGCCACATGCAATCTTGATTAGAGAAGATCCTAACAAAATCAATTCTAGGTTTGAATATGCATATAATCAACTAAGGCATTCTCTTCTTGAAGGACATGAGCCACATACACTGACAAGTCAATTGCGTGGGCCAAAGTCAATCACATACCACATAACACATAAATTGATTTTAGTATATATTGAGGTCTTTCGCAATTTTAGATCTATCTAAACATGTGACAAAAACAATAAACAATTAATGATCCATGACTAACATGCATGTTTTGTCACGGATTAAAGCATAACAATTACCACATAGGTCACATAGATACGTTCAAACAACCGGTTAATGACCTAGGGTTTCTAATTAATTACAAGTTAATCAATTAAAATCACAAACCCTAATTAGGGTTTCATGGATAATCGACCCCCCCTAAAATTAGGGTTAGGTTCGATTTTTTTTTTTTTTTTTTTTTTTTTTAATTTAAATGAAAAACCCTAGATCAAAACATGTATCTAAAACAATTAAAGATCCGATTTTTATTACATTTCAGTAATCAATTACATGTTATACATGGCTCGTGATGCCACTGTTAGAATTTAATAACCAAAGTACATATATTGCGGAAGCTAGGATCAAGTATAACACATAAAGATTAACCAAAACATAAATAGGAACGTACCGTATGCACTTCAAGAGAGATTAACCAAAACATAAATAAGAACGTACCATATGCACTTCAATAAATCTTGAATATGTGTAAAACTAGATCAATGATAACCCTCTTACCGTTTTGTTTATCGATCTCTTGATAATAACTATAGTGAGTTATTACCTCGTTCTTGTGCACACAAACTACTAACGAATTAAAGGTTATGCAAGTAAACGAAAACACTAGCTTTTGGAAGTCAAAAAATCAACAACCCTAAGGTATTAGGGGTGTACGATCGGTTTGAGCAAGAGAGGAGGAAAAGAAAACTTTTAGGGATAATTTGTGTGCACAAAAGGTGAGAAACAAATAACCCTTGAGTTTGTATATATAGCCTTGTAAACTTGTTCTCCAAGTTTGATTGGGTTTGGGTTTCCCCTCCCCTTGGGTCGACCGGCCATGGTATCCAATAGGGTCCTTCTGGATCCTTCTTGCTATATATTTCATCTCTAGTCCTTTACGTTTACATTTAATGATAGTTAGTACTTACGGTTAATTACTAACGACCGTTAAGTCCCTCTAGTGTTTAATTAATTACATATATACAAAACATTTAATATATATATATATATATATATATATATATATATATATATATATATATATATATATATATATATATATATAATTAATATACTTTAATTCTCGTTTGTAATGTGTGCAATCCCGAGGTCTCAGGTTCGATACTAGTCATTTACATATTAATATTTATACGTAACTTTTAACAAATGGTTCTATATGGGACCGAGCAGTTCCTGTTAACGTCGGTTGGTCTTGTGATGCAATACCCTTCGCGTGGTGGTCAAGGTGCACCTTATGCATGGGCACAAATTTCAAGCGGATTTAAAGAACCTAATGTGGCTGCTGATGAAGGATCTAGAATTGGAATTAAAGGTTTGGGAATTTTGAGCTCAGTAAATGTTGGTGGTGGCATGGTTGTACCAAGTAGCAGTAAACAGAAGTCTGCAGTTAGTCTCCCTGAGCCAGGGTATTCTAGTCCTATTTGGTAATTAAATGATTAGACACTCAAGTATTCTTATAGGATATATGAGTTTTATGATTGTATGTGATTGGAACTCAATATTACAACTTGAAGTCACAAATCATTTCTTATATTTTGGATAAACAAATTTTGTTTTTAATTTTATGATTAGTTTAAGGGTCATATAATCGGTATATACAAACAACACATCTGAAATGAACATCCAGTCACCTACTTAATCCTTACGTTTAACAGTACACAAGGTTCAACATCTACAACTTGCCACATGACTATATTTTATGGTGGTCAAGCTTATGACTTTGACGACGTGCATCCAAAGATGGTGAGTTTTATGCTTTGCTTCTTTTGATTCGTTGAACACAACATTATTCAAGAATATTAAAAAAAACATCATGCGTTTACGGGAAATCCAACTACACATACTCGAGCTATCTTGATCGTATAACTTGGTTTATAAAGTTTTGTGTAAAATCTTTTTGAAAATATAACCCTATATATAACCGCTCACTACGTCAGTAAAACATAATTAAATCCCAAAATTAAGAATCCTAACTAGAAAAAACTATTTGTTCTTTAATAAATAAAAATGCATTATTCAAAAAATTAGAAAAAACTCCGTGCATGCACGTGTCTTATAACTAGTATATAAAATAAATATTTAATTCTCGTGTTCACGCCGTGTCCGTGTCCTATATTTTTTGATTTTGCCGTATTGCCGTGTCCGTGATTGTGTCCGTGTCAGACACCGTGTCCGTGTACCGTGCCCGTGTCCGTGCAACCTAGCACACAACACATGGATTACTGGTTATAAAACTCACTCGGAACATGGTTGAGATTGGGTTAAACACACGGGCACCACTAACGAGTACGTTTAACTCAAAAATACGAAGCTTCCTAAGATGCTAAGTTGTTGTCTTATTGAACACTTATTTGGCTGCAGAAAACTGTTCAATATTTTTGGCATCTACGATAAAGTGATTCAAAGGAATATGCTTTCCACTAGCAAGCTGCTTCAGATAAATTATTGTATGTCCAGCTGTTCAATAAGACATACTCTATAAACAGCATGTGGGTCTTAGTTCATATCGATAAGAACGTAGCAATATGTCTACCTTAAAAAAATAATTAATGTTAATAATAATCGTCAAAAGTTTTGGATTATTTTTCATAAAAGATATAGTTGAGTTTGAGTAAATAACAAACAAAAGGAATCTATCTTTCTATGTGACTCCAACAAACATAACGTATTAAAAATAACTCACGAAACCGTTGACAAAAACACCAAGATGAGATCACATCATCTCCGGCAAACTCTCATCCTTCTCATCTCCCTGCTTCTCTTCCTAGCACCCTCCATCGCCACCCCGACAGCATACGAAAAGCTCCTCGAATACGACTTCCCGGTAGGCCTTCTCCCACTAGGAGTCACAGGGTACGAGCTAAACGAAAACACAGGTGAGTTCAAAGCATATTTAAAGGAAACATGCACGTTCAAGATTCAAGGATATGATCTTAAATATAAGTCTACGATAAGTGGAGTGATTGAGAAAGGTAAACTGAAGAATTTAAAGGGTATAAGTGTCAAGATACTTATTGTATGGTTGAACATTGTTGAGGTTAGTGTGCATGGCAATGAGCTAGATTTCTCTGTTGGGATTATGTCTGCGGGTTTCGGTGTTAGTAATTTCTATGAGTCGCCGCAGTGTGGGTGTGGGTTTGATTGTAATAAGTTGTTGTCTTATAATGATGATGTTTTGATGTCTTCTTATTAATTGGATTTTGGTTTACGAATTTGCGAATATTGGGTTAAAGAGCATGGTTTGTTGTGGCGAATTTTGCTGTATGATTCATGTATGAATGATTGAAAGTTGTGTTTCGTTTGATTAGTTTCAATTGTTACACTGATGTGCAAAACGAAAACTTGAACTCCTAAGCCTGAAGGACCACAATTTGTATATTACTCTTTTTGTATATGGAATGAAACTTATTAATAGGCTAGATAATACTTGCTTTAATTTATAGTTGTTGATATGTTGAGATCGTAGCTGATCCAAAATGTGATGTGTTGTAGTGCACATAGAAGCCGTACTCGTACTATAAGGGGTTTTCTCTTAGGTTGTATCACTTATATGGTTAGATATGTGTACGGAAAACATGCACATTTTCCTTGTTTAGGATACCTGATTAAGTCTGAGATACTGAGGTATGGGGCACCTCACAGAGAAGACGTTGTAGTAGCACTTGCAACGGGTCAAGCCCAAATTCTTAAACTGGTTAAGTTATTAATACTTCTTGGAACATAAAATTCCTATTTTGACTACCAAGTGATCTATCTATACTTGAGGCATGGAAAATGTTATTCTTGGGTCGGAAACTGGTCTTACTTTGGGTTATAACATTAAGCTCCCAAAAACTGGAATCAAATTACTGACCCGATCAAAGGTTTTGAATAAGTGATTATTCTTCTTTGTTAGTTTGATCTGGCAATGTGAACAAACTTTGATCTTATCATGACGGGAAACTGGATAGTCGTCTGAAGAACCAACCAATGGTTACAGTAGTCATTTTGTGCTCTATTGCTCGATCATAAACAAGCTTGAACCTTGTTTCTCCTGCTAAAGATATTATCCTAATTTCCATAAGGTTTTCAGAATCCTGTTGTTGATAGTATAAGAATTCGATTATGCTGGTATAGTCTTAAGTAATTTATGTTTTCTCCTGAGTACCACAATGGTCATTACAAATCCCTTGGAGTGCAACCTAGAAATGTATGATTCCTAACCAATATCAGTTCATTAAAATGGTTCTCTTAGTAACTTATAACAATTTGGTTTCGAAATTCCTCTGCCACACTTTATTTTGGAATTAAGTACTTTTAGCATTGATTTTGCAGGTGAGAATTTAGCAAGATTTAGCATTACTGATTCTGAAAACATGTTAAGAGTTATAAGTTATTAGAAAATTTCATCAAATGTGTATGTTCTGTTTGGTTTTTGTTGGCATAGATTTACAAACCCCTTAGATGACGGACGTATGAAAAATGTGTGACACTCCTATTTTATGATCAAGAAGATACATTCAAAAATGTTATTTATATCACCATCAAACTCATTATAATTCTTTAGAAAGAAGTACATGTAAAGCAGGGCTACTAAACCATCAACACCTATCCATATGAAATCGCCAAATCTATCTCAAATGTCTTCTCAGGTCCCTTTCATCATAATACTCTTCACATCAGCTTTCGCGCAGATACCAACAGCTTATGAATTGCTACAGAAATATGATTTTCCTGTAGGTCTACTTCCAACATCTGTAACATCGTACATACTAAACAACGCCACAGGTGAGTTCTTAGTCACCTTAAGTGACAAATGTAGTTTCTCAACTGATGGATACGATCTCCAATTTAAACCTACCATCAGTGGAGTGATCATTAGACAAGGTAACAAATCTAAACGGGGTAAGTGTGAAGTTATTGTTTTTTGGATGGATATTGCATGTGGAGGGTACTCGTGACGAGGATGAGTTGGATTTTTCTGTTGGAATGTTTTCCGCGGGGTTTGATGTTGAGGCGTTTGAACAGTCGCCTCAGTGTGGATGCGGGTTTGATTGCGACGATGATGATGATTTAAAGATTAGAATCGAGAAAAACTCGACAAAATTTACGAATAAACTAGATTGCTCACAATGCTAGGGGTAGTGTGAAAAAATCCTCGACAGTTAAGAACTAAAATTGCAAAAAAAAGTCCTAGTTCGCGTGTTCAGCTAAACCCCTCTAACCATATGTAACTTCATAGCTCATTCTTAAGTGTGATAGATAGGTGTTCTGGATAAATAATGTGTTCTTTTTTTGGATTATTAATCTAACTTTTAGGTATAGTGTACATGAGAATTTGATGTTATAAATTGTCGAGTCTCTTTATACGTTGGAAGTAAAATAAATAAAAACTGTGAGCCCACGAACCTATATAACTTGGTTTGTATAGGTGAGAGTTATCTGTTGTGGATTGAAAGAAAAATGTTAGTAAAAGGTGACATCAGATGTGATGACCACATTCTTAAGGCCTTACTATTACTAAGATATCTATCTGATGTTCAATATAATTATCTGATGTGATGACCAAGAGTGTTGATTTCGTGATGTTGACTTTTCTGGTGAAATTGGTCAAATACGACTTGTTTTGATTTCCAAGATATCTATCAGATGTTCAATATAATTATCTGAGAGAAATATTCGTATGGATTAATCCTCTAAAAATGCTTATTGTAGTTATTAAACTTGTTCCCTTACTGATATTTCTGAGTCGGATATGACATTACTGGATGTGAGGGCCGGATGTTTACACAAACTGTAAATCTGTAATCGGAAAAAATACATCTGATGTTTAAACTGCCTGAGTTAGATTCTACTTATATTCTCACATATTTAAAAAAAGACAACTCTACAAGCACAGCTTCGGGCTTAGAGAATTTTTAGAAAAATGAATTTTCAGCAAGGAACAGATCTATATTACAACAGGAAATCCAAAAATATTTTATTCCTGTTTAGTTTTCTTTCTGACCTTAAGTATTACGTTTGTTAAATATCGCCGGGCTACTAAACAAACTGTCTTATAGATCCTCTTCCCATAAAAATTCAAATATGGACATAGCATCACCTACTGCACAATGCCGCAACTTTATATTGATTTCTATAGTTGAAATTTGCAGGGCCATGTGTGAATGGTATAGGGTGTAAGGTCTGCAGTGTATTCATTATTGCACTTGTCACTTCTGTCTGTTCGGTGGTTACTACAAGTGTATAATTGCTGGTGAATGTAGGCTGTTTCATGTCGATTTTTGGTACAAGCGTTTTTTGTTTTGGAATTCCTTATACTTGACACCTCATTATCTATTTCAACTTGTTTTGATCATGAGGTTGATATTGGGTGTATGCAGGTTGTTGAATTAGAGGGGATTCCTTTTTGACTCGTTTATGCTTTTGATACACAGCTTGTTTCATTATTTTTTTCGGTACAATCGTTTCTGGTTTTGAAACTCTTCTACTTGAACACTTCATTGCCCATTTCAACTTATTTTGACGGTTGAGGTTGATCAGGTGTATGTATGTTGCTGATGTAGTGGTGATTCCTTTCAGATACATTTATTTCTTGATTTTTATGCATGTTTTGCTTTGTTTTTGTTACAAGCTTTTCTGGTTTTGGAACCCTTTTACTTGAACACCTCATCACCCATTTCAACTTGTACATGAAATTTGATATTACTCAGAATAATTGTTTGTACTTTGTATCATAACATACTGCGTCTATACTGACTCAATCTTGTTTGTTATACTTCCAGCAATGTTATGTACTTAGAATGATTGTTTGTGACTTCCCTATTTTCCATCCCTGATACACAAGTCTACTTGAATCGTATATTTTGAATACCAACTAATCAAATTATATTCCTTGTTATTTTTATCTATCTGCACACAACTCGAATGTATGCCACTGGTATTTTCATTGGCCAATATGTTAGTTACTTCTGTTTTGCAACAACAGCTTTTTATTGTAATAAATTACCGTTTCATTTATGTCATGCAAGAAAAAATTTGCCCTCTTTTTGAGAATGTTCAGCAGTAAACAATAATCATGATTTTTTTAGTGTTGAGCTTGTTTGTGTAATTTCACAGCGTCATTCTGAAACACAGTCACTGCAGTGGTACTCCTTGACTTCATGTCAAGCTGTATACATCTATTCTAAAATTTGGTCATCTTTTATTGGGTTTTGTCCGTACAATAGTTGTATACTTTCACAAATGTACCGATATGGTACGTGTACTATTTTTAATACCTGTATAGGAGGTCTACTTTCAGTTTCGTGTTAATATGGCCACTTTTTGACCGGCTACCGGGTGAACCGGCTAAAATGTTCCCAACCTGTGACGTGGAGAAATTTTATGTTTTTTCTTTTTTTGTAAATACCTACGTGGAAATTCCAACTCAATAAACATCCCTAACACAACTTCCCCCCCCCCCCCCCCCCCCCCCCCCCCTAAAATCATTTTCCCCCAAACCGTTTATCCCCAAATCCACCCAAACCCTAATTCATGTAACTTCAAAATTGACCAAATCCATGAAGAAGATATCAATTATTGTTCATCACGAAGGCACATTTACATCTGATCCATTGGAGTACACTGACGGATCTGTTGATATTGTTGTGGATGCAGATTTGGGTAAGTGTAACCACTCAAGGCTGATGCAGATAGTGAAGGATTGTTGTTTGTTTCCTGTTCATGGTATGTATTTTTGTGCTCCTAAACAAGATTTGCAAACACATTTGAAACCTTTAAGGAATGATAGTGAGTTAGCAAATTTTGTCAAATTAGCTTTTGACAATGGTTGTAAGGTAGAACTATATGTTGAACATCATGGTTATGATGTGTTAGAAGAAGTCCATATAGATACAAGTGAATCAGAAGATGAGGGTTTTGAATCTGAAATTGAATTAGAAAACTTAGAAGAATATGTAGGACCAGAACATGTAGGTGAAGAGGATGTGGTGATTCCAAAGATAGAACTTAAGGACCCTTTTCTAATCAAGTTAGTTGGTGGTAAGTACATTAGGGATGATGATGTTAGTAGTTCTACTAACTTAGGTCAAGGTGATCATAGTGCTTCTAGGGAAAATGAAGCTGAGCAAATAGAAGTTGATGATAGATTCAAGGTGAAAGAAGGTTACTCTTACCCTGTTTTTGATCCTAATGTCCCATGGGATGAGATGACCTCATTATTGGGTATGAGATTTGAGCACCCTGACCAACTTAAAGAGTGTTTGATTAACTATGGGGTAAAACATAGACATCAGTTATGGTTTAAGAGGAATGATTATAGAAATTTAGCAGTTATGTATGGAAGAAATGTGGAAGAAGGTAGGTGTGCTAGCCAAAAAGGTAAACCAAAGGTTGATGAGGACATAGGTACACCCAAGGGCAAGCAATCAAAGTCACCTAAGTCTAAGTGTAAGAGTAAGTCACCTAAGGGCAAGCAATCCAAGTCACCTAAGTCTAAGTGTAAGAGTAAGTCACCGAAGGGCAAGAAATCCAAATCAGAAGCAGGTTGTACATTTAGATTATGGGCAGGATGGATGCAAGATGAGGCAAGTTTCCAAATCAAAACATTGATTCCTACTCACTCATGTTCAAGGAATTATGATCTGGGGTCATTGGTTACTTACAAGTGGCTAGCAAAACAGTTTGCACATGAGGTTGTAAGAAATCCTAAGATAAGTTACAGGCAGATGCAAGCAGATGCTAAAGAGAAGTTTAGGATAAATGTAAGTGTAGGAATGTGTAAAAGGGCAAAGCAGAGGGCAGTTTATGATCATGAAGGAGGTCTGATAGATCACTATGCAAGGTTATGGGACTACAGAGAACAGATCTTGACAACCAATCCTGGTTCTTCTGTTCACTTAGATGTGAACACTAGGGATGATGGGAAAACAGTGTTTAACAGGATGTATGTCTGCTTCAAAGGTATAATTTGTTACAATTGTAATAGTATTTTATAACTTTTATTCATTGTTTGTAGTATAACTTTTTATTTTTATTCAATAGCTATGAAAGAAGGATAGGTATCATGCAGAAGAGTCATTGGACTGGATGGTTATTTCTTGAGATCCACTTTAAGAGGTGAGTTGTTAACAGCCATGGGAAGAGATGCTAACAACCAGATGTTCCCCATGGCTTGGGCAGTGATAAACATTGAAAACAATGACAATTGGAGCTGGTTTATTCATAACTTAGCACAAGACTTTAACCTTGCACTTGGAGCATATTTGACAGTCATCTCAGATGG
>JARVZY010002990.1:0-42649 GCA_030686995.1 Artemisia argyi
ATTGTGGTTATTTTTTTGTAAATTGTATGTGATTGTAGTATTGCTTTTTGTTTTAAGCTATTTAAAAGCTTATTTAGCTAGACTCATAATTTACTTTTCATTTTTGGCCTTATTTTTAAGTTTTAACTAACTACTTTATTATGATTTAAATATGAAAAATAATTTTGCGAATTGTGTCATCTCTGAATTAAAATTTTCCCGCGAACCAAGTTCTTTAACATATATATTATGTTTTTTGACAATAATTTATGGATGACATCGAATTTCATGTCATATGTTTAATAGTGACAACTCATCTTTTCTTACACGGATGTTTGCGTGAGTTTTTTAAATGGGCTGTTACAATTTTACATTTAATGGTTATTACTATAAAATAGGCTGTTACAACTTTACATTTAATCGTCAAGACGTTGAAATGTTATGTCATTGTGACCTTTAAGTAAGATAATTCTTTCTATTATAAGCAAGTGTTTAATCTTAATTTTTTAAGTCTTTCTTTTTCAGAAAGTCCCAAATGTATTATACTAGTAATATAGTAATAGTCAAAATTTTACTCCATTGGATTCCGGAGGAACTACTTCTTTAGGATTGAGGAATTGCTGTGATTCTTCCTGAATAGCCTGGATTCTCCCGTCGAGAGTCTCTTTGAAAGTCTTACCTAAACTCTTCCGACTGAATATGATAAAGCCTATAAAACAACGAGATTCGTCATGGTAGAGAAGAAAAACGGCGCACGGACCGTACTCGAGCTTCGGATCAATGTCCCCAGAAGCAAGGAGTACGCCCGCGTGTACCGACGATTCAAGAAAAGGTTTCGACATGACCATGTAAAGGGGGAAGACAGACTAGCCGATGAGAACAGCAGATGAAGTTAGAGGGATGCAATTGAGGGACTTAAAGACGTCATTAGTTCCCGTAGACTTTTGATCTCTTACGGAATACGGATGATTCTTACCGATAGTCTCTCACATGAAAGTTTTTTACCAACAGTTCTGCAATCTCAGTTCAACTCTTAAACCAGATGGCAGCTTTATTTTTAGTAAAAAGGTATACCAGTTTCATTATCACACCCAAGCCGTTCATTGTTTTCTATATCAGTTAAAAATAAAGTACATCTTTTTCTAATTAGATAATAAATTCTACTTATGACGAGGTCCGTAAGACCCTTATTTTCTTTATAAGATTATAAAATGAACTAATCTTGCTTGGGGGATTGGCGACGGCGAATTCTCAAATGACCAAACTTTCCTGCACCTGGTGACGAACCTTCAAACAGAAATGGCATATACCCTGTTGCATTTCTGTATCTCTGTTGAACCTGCAATTTTATCAACCTTTTTAGATATAATCAAAGAACAAGATTAGTAGCCACACAAAAAAAGAAACACGAGATTTACCTGAAGGATTTGTTCACTGCTTCGCAAGCAATTCCTACCAATGACACAAATGGTGCCACCGGATCCACCACCCGTGATTTTTGCCCCGTATAAGGTTCCATCTCCAGACACAGATGGTTTTCTGTGCTGCATTTCTTGAACTAATTGTACAAGTCTATCCGTCCCATCTGACCCTAATCCGCAAGCACTATAACTGTAGTGACACTATATAACAACCAACCAAATTACAAGTTAGCAAGTTACCACAGAAAAGGTTGTTGTTTAAGATGATAAAAGTACCTGATACATTAATTCACCGAGAGCAGTGAGTTGTTCCTCGGATGAAGCTGATGTTAGTAGTGCTTTAAATGCCTGCATATTCAATGTTTTAGCATGCTCATTAAGAAAATGTTATTAGTCTCAAATTATACCAACCTTCACACGGAAATTTTCATAAATAGGATGTCTGGTAGCTGCCTTGACTCCATATGAACGTTTCTTATCAATCACTGTGACGGGATCGCTGTGATGATCATATTTGGTCAAAAACGCTTCACCGCTCAGAGTATCCGGAAGATTATTAGAATAGATAGCTTCAAATCTGAAGGATACAAGAAGCATGCATTAGACTCATTACTGGATTAAAAACTATATGGTTTTTGATGATTGTCCAAGTACCTGTGAGGGGTGAGATTGCATAAATAATCTAAAGATGCTTCATCATGCAGCAGCTCAATTCCGTACTCTTCTAACTCATCAAGATTATTCCCGTTACCATTTGAATATGATTGCGAAGAGATATCAGATGCGGTGGATTTGATCATTTTTCGACCCATAAATGCTCCTATTCTCACTGATCCGTAGTCAGCACCCCCGATACTGTGTCGTAAACCTGAGTCAATTCCCCAAAACCGTATATGACTAGGAATGTCCACCAAGCCTAATACCTCAGCAGGCTACAAAAAATTTCCACCACATAGGAGAATTAGCCAAAAGTTTACCACATCATAGTGAATATAACATGCTTCTAGAACGGTGAAAATTAAAAGATCAGCTAGGAAGTCAAGCCGGTCAAAAGTCACCCAAAATGTGTTTTTAATGCAGAAAATCTACTAAAATATTTAATCAAGTAATTGGTATTAATGAAACATAATATATTTTAATAGAAAGTGTTCAAGGTCGGACCAAACCATTTGACCAGGTACAAAATTTCGACCCGTTACTCAACTTGCATGAACATCCATTAGAATCATGTTACCTGGCAAACCATTGCGAGAAGCTTGTTAGCTTCACCACACGCAGAAGCCATCTGATCCATCACACCACATGGAGCTCCAACAACTGAGTTTTCTACCTGTAGAATAATAATGTAACATTTGAGATATAGCTTCTACTTTATAGTCTTTTTACATAAACATGTTCGATGATTTATACCTTTTGGCAGAGCAAAGCAAGCTCCCTTGAACTGATATTTAAGCCTGTAAAACAAAGATAAAACTTTAAAATCTCATTAATTAGCTGTATATAGGTGCATAGTTCTGTACATATTGATAATCACCATGAGCAGCAGCAATCGCTTGCATGCTAGCAACCTCCACTGAGGCAGAAGATGATACACCTTTGCCTTCAGGAACAGCTGAAGAAACCTGCATATTTTTAACATTCAATGAATTTTCAGAACCACCTAATAAACTTGACTAAAATGTGGAAATGCAACGTGCATTAAATATTTAGATATTAAATCAAAAACATACCAGCATGCTAATGCTGGTCTCGAATCGGATATTTAATTCATTCATTAAAACAATAATGGTGCCAGCAACATAAGCAGCCCATCTGAAAAGAAAACAATTTAGCAACATTATTAATATAATTTATGTCACACAATGAGAAGCATAAACAGAAAGAAGGGGAAAAAAAATACTTTTGTGACGGATCACGTGCAAAGTAACTTCTGGCCTTTTCATATGATATTGGCTGATCACCATCCATAAAATCTGACATGTCCATATCAAATGTTGGACCACGGTTGCTCAATTCGGACCCATACGACACCTGATAAGGATTTTCACAAATAAGAAGAGAGAAAAAGAAAGCTTATCACAGATGAGAAAAAATATATATATTATACAAAAAAGTTACAATTTGGAGCACGGGTGTAGGTCCTTGTCCTTTGGCATTCTGCCGAGCCTGTGCATGCTTCCACAGCCTTTGTTTACCAGGCTGAATTTTTTGAACAGCAACATGACAAGCTTCTCTAATAGGCATCTGCAAAATATATGATTTCCATCAGGATAAGAAGATAAAAAATAGAGGTGGAAAGATGTACCAAAACAGGCAAGTTTGAAAACGGGCCATGGGCCAATAGGCTTGAATACCTGCAAAACGAGACTTCCGGAGTAATCTGCTATCCCTCCAATAACATCCAATCTTCCGGGTGCTCGTGCCACATAAATATCTTCCTGTATAGCAAAAAGAAAAAAATGTAACAGTAAGCATGAAAAAATAACTTACAAAATAAAAGGAAAAAGGTCAGAGATAAAAAGAGCAGAACCTCCCAATTAAAGAGACCAGCAGCAGCCTTACGTTCTCGAACAAGATGTTTTTCAGTTGTTTTTTCAGTGTCATTTGAAGCATCCAACTCTGCCAAACTCCTTAAAAAGCTCATTGTGTCGGGAAGACCCATGACATCTCCATGAAGTATTTCAAAGTCCCCAGCGCCTCTAAACATATGAAAATACATTACCTATGTTAATAATAGTGTTGTATTGCTGTGTTAACATAATTAACATACACTTTAGTCAACAAGAAGAGAAGTGTAAAAAACTCACGATTTATCGAGTGAGCTATAATTATGAGTATCAACTGAATGTGAGCCCGTACGTAGACCAAGTTCATTTTCAGCACTCGCGTACCATTCAGGGATACTAATATCTCTACCGGGAACTCTTTGTAATTGATATCCTAAAACTATGGCATCACGTAATCTCCGGGCCCCGCTAAGCTACAAATAAAGATAAGAAAGCAAGATTTAATTTTACACAAATAAAAAAAAAAAAAAAAAAAAAAAAAAAAAAAAAAAAAAAAAAAAAAAATGATGTGAAATTGTGAACTATGTACTTTATCTGATGCGTAATTCTTTCCATTAGCTGTGTCTTGCAAAATACGAGCTGCGACCTGAAAATACAGGTGAAATAAGACATTATATGAAGATTAAGACTTTTGATCAATTAAATTTACTATATAAAAAAGGGAATATACCTGACCACCATTAATCCCGCCATCATAGCTCGGTTTCAAACTAGTCGCTCGTTCAAGGTATGGCCTCCAATGACCCGTGAGCAAATCCCTCCTTATCATCTCAACACCACCTTGATAATACTGATTCAAAGTTTCAGTTCACTTGCGTATAATGTTGGATGGTGAACATTTTTCAATATGTTTATCTATTAAAGGGTTGATTTGGTCTGTGTTTCATCTTAAACGGGTCAGATTATTATTAGATAATTTTTTGTTTAGTTAAAAGTAACATTTATGTTTAGTACTTAAACAGATGGAAAAGAGTGTTTGCGGGTCAACCCGCCCTGTTTTGACCCGTACTAAAGGATGACCCATTTCAACCCAACCATCTTGCTACCTCATTATAAAATGATACGAACTACATTATTAGAAATGGTAATACCTCAAGCATATTTCTCAAAAATGGTTCTTCATTGAAATAATCTCTGCGAACAAATACAAAAGGTAATTTATACGCCAAGGCTTCGCTAACAGTTCCATATCCAATTTTTCCTGAAAAATAACACACACATAATGAGCCAAAAAGCTTTAATTTCCTTATCAATATACCGAAGTATGTTAGCGTGATCAGTACCAAAAAGAAAGAATAAACACTCCAACACTAACCAAGCATACAATCTGATGCTGCCATAACATCGGGGGTATAAACATCTCTGGGAAGCTTTATAAAATTGGGAGGGAGCTCCTGGTCAGATGCCCCACAAACCTGCAAAACATGCAAATTATAACTTGTTTCTGATACAACAATATATTTCAATCAATTAAACTAGAGGTGGTAAGAGGGTTGGGTAACAGGTGAATGGGTCAAATACAGGTCCAGGTCAAACGGGTCTAACAAGCCAGATCAGGTTGGGTAGATGAGCCAGCATCTATTGTCCATTTTAAAGCTTTCAATAAGCAATTATGATTACATAAAGCCAAATATTATTGCAAGTCTTTGAATAAAAGGATTTAGGAGGTTACGTGGATTAGGAACAGACTATAGGTGACTTTCAACCAGTTCAGCTTGTTTGACCCTATTCCACTTTTAACAAATTTTCTGATTTGACCATTCTAAATAAAACACAACCCAATCCAACCCATTCATACATATAATGGGTAAAAAATGCGACCCTTAGACCTCTAGATAGAATATTCGTGAATATTGCAAAAGGGAACATACCAAGCAGAGCCAACCAGGAGGCAAGTAATCCTCTTTTAACTTCCAACCTGCTGGCTGCAAATTTTCATAGGCGTTGCATTACTTATGAAGATAAAAGATACAACTGATATAAAACTATGCACATCCTTGAGATGTAGATGAAGCGTTAACTTACTTGTCCTCCAAAATTGAGTATAACGAGCTTCACATCCTCACTAATCCCCATTTCACTCCTCACCTGAAGATCAGATACAGAAGTAAGTATAGTATTAAAAGAGTTGGATCAAAATCATCATGGATAAAAGAAACTGTGTTCAAACCTCCTTGCGTGATTTGTGCAGTCTCCTCACAACCAAAGGTACATCAATCACATCCCTAAATGCGGGCACTGTAGAAGATATTATCCAAATAAGTATACTAATTACATCCGCAAGTTATACATAACAAGGTTATTTAATAACCACATCACGAAATGTTGAGACCAACGTACTTGGACAGTATCCAGGCAGACGAATTAGAAATTCGCAATGTGAATAGTCCTCAGCTATCTGCATCAATTGTCAACGAGTTAAAACATAATATTAAAACCCGTTACTTTAAGTAATGTGTTTAATTACAAAAAATGGTATGCCTTAGTACCTGCCAAACTATTGATCGGTGATGATAACCGGCAGCCATCACATATTCTGCATAAATGAAGTCCCAACTGAAATTTGTTACACAAACAGAACGTATACCAGCATCAGCAGCTGCGCGACATGCAACTGCAACAACATCTGACACCTGTTCCATAAGATGATCTTCACCGTATGAGTCTTTTACCATAGTGACACTGAGAAATGTTAACTACAATACTGATGATACCACTACAACTTAGATGGTTCATCAAATTCATAAAAACAAATCAACGTGCACAAATAATCCATAAGCAACCTAGAAGCCCAAATAACGAAAAGGAATATATAGACAGGTAATTACCACTAAGTCTGCCTTGATAGAGTTCAGCCACTCGACTTCAGTAGCCAAAATAGACTCACGAGGTGCAACAGCTGTCTCTGAATACTATATTAACCACAAGACATACAAAAATGATATTAATAATATTAGAAGATCATACAATTAAATTTGCAGCTGAAATAAAGATCAGTCATTTGACACACCTTTTCCAAGGAGGCAAGTCGATCCACTGTTAAAGCATCTGCTTGAACAGCGCCACAATCCAACACCAGCTATAACACGATGTAAATCACTCAACATAATTCCAAAAAATAATAACTTTTTTAGTATACGATTTACTAGTGGATGCTACAAACTCACCTTCCGAAGAAAAAGCCGTGGAGATTCTATTAAGGTAGTGAAAACAAAGTCTGGTGCACCAGTCACCACATGCACATCATGGCCAGCAAGAATGAGGTGCCGAACAACCTACATGGAGCTCAAAAGAAAATATATAGTACATCAATATAAGTTACTTAATTTTTATTACATAACAATGAACTCACAATAATCCTAAAAACAACATATCTTCAATTTAATAAATTAGTAAATTACAACTATTTAAAAAGGAGACAATTTAGCCTAATATTTTTCTATCTAAATAATAGATTGCAGATACAAACAACTTTAGACCCTACCTTAGTTTATTATCAGAAAGCTTACAACTTTCTAACTTTCTTGAAAAGTGACTATTCCTGGTAATAAGTCCATAATCACAACTTCCAACCTATTAATTAAATTCACTAACTATTACAAAAATTGATAGTGATCAATTCTTTTACTACTTTTTATCGCCAAAATAATCATTTGAAGTAACATTAAGGAATAAAGAAACAATCTTTCCTACTAATTAACGTCACCAACATTTACAAAAATTGATAATGATCAATTCTTTTTACGCCTTTTTATCGCCAAAATAATCATTTTAAGTAACAATAACGAATAAAGAAACAATCTTTTTAGCAAATCATTATCTAATGACATAATTCTTGAAGTAGCAACAATAATGATCATTTCATCAATTTGTAACAACAACAACAACATCTAAAGAAACAATCTTTTTGACCATGATTATCACTAGTGGCGGCGATTAGCATGTGCAGGTGGTGCTGACAGGGCCCCTCATTGTAAGGGCCCCAATTTAGTATACTATCTATTAATATTTATAGTTTTATACATATTTAAATATATAAAGTTTTAAATTTTTAGTGTCTTTCTTAAATATTATCAAAGTTGATCCGGGCCACATATCAAAACAACTTTTTATTTTCCATAATTGTTAAATTTTTCGTGATTCGTGATTTCGCACCGGGCCACCCAAATCAATGGGACGGCCGTGATTATCACACAATAAATCAATCAAACAAAAAGGGTCATACTAAAAACACAATAAAAACATAAAAAAAGAAAGAAACAATGATAATCACCTCAACAACACGAGTAGCATGACCAAAACCATGACCAGTAACATAATAAGCAAACACAAGATGATTACGTGAAGCTGACACTTGTTCCACACCCTCTTCAATCCTCATTTCTTAATATGAGTATTAACAATAATGTAGTAGTATGTATGACTTTTGAGTATGGGTTTATTTATAAAGAGTGAGATGGATAAGGGGGTGAGTGTGACCCCTATTAATTTGGTATCAGAAAATGATCCGAAGTTTGGGAAGATGGTGATTTTATAAAATATTAAAGATTTTATATACGAGGATAATTATGATCATTAAAGTGATTATTAGTTAGATGTGTGTTGTCAGGGCTTATCTTGTACTGTTGCACTTCAATGTCATGTTTTTATGTTTTTAGTCCATCAATTGTTGGGAAGTTGTAAAATTTGGTGAAGAAAACATGATATGGCAAATTATACCCTGTATTTACTCTTTTAAGGTGTATTTGGCGAAAATAGCAATAACAGATCCAGGGTGACTACTTTTCTGTAGCCACAGGAGGATTAATTTTCTCTTTATTGGATTCGAACCCTTGACCTCCTTTTTGTAAGGCCGGTTTTCTTACCGTCGGGTCACCCTTTGCGGTTATATAAGCATTTTTAGTTTAGCTATATTACTGAGTATGTGATAGTGTGAGATATTCGTCGATCGAAAGATTATAGGTTCATAATAAGACTGTAGTGAGATTGTAACATGTTGCTTAGGAATATATATATATATATATATATATATATATATATATATATATATATATATATATATACACTAATCATGGATATTATTTTTCAATTATAAATGGAGAAGAACTTGTGCTCTTACTATAGTTATTGGAGAAAGTTGAGTCATTATGGCTCTAATATAAAAAATTATATTAGTATTATTGATCGTTAGATTAGCAACACCAATGATCTCTAGCGATCTTCATTTTTACAGTCACTTCAGCTTTCTCTCTCCGGTAATCTACACACGACTTTTTACCATATCAAAGCAACCTACACTAAAAAGACACACCCCACAAAAATACATTTTAATTTTATTAAAACACAGACAAACACATACACGACCTAGATCGAGTTCTTGACCCACATCTCCTCTCGG
The DNA here is from genome assembly GCA_030686995.1 of Artemisia argyi. Classification (NCBI taxonomy): domain Eukaryota; kingdom Viridiplantae; phylum Streptophyta; class Magnoliopsida; order Asterales; family Asteraceae; genus Artemisia; species Artemisia argyi. The sequence goes on from JARVZY010002990.1 coordinate 9,366, forward strand.
CCCTCGATGACCGAATCACCCACACCAACGACGACCTCCTCCAACCCTCTTCGACCCACTCGACGACCGAACTGCTACGAGTAGCCTTATACATATAGTGTTATCTCTCCTTTTAAATTATTCCGGCTACATTAAAATGTCATGGTACCCTTGTTATGTGAGAAGCTCCCAAACCAAATAGTTATGGGTTCAAGTCTTGCTTAGAACATGTGAGATACTTATGAGATAACTAGTTGCCATTCTAAAAAAACATAATTGTATAATATTTCTAACAAACTAGAGAAGTAATTAGAAGTCCTTGTTATGACAAATACTGTGTAAGTTTCTTGTGGTCTCGAGCTTGTTTTTACATGAGTATATAAATTTTCTTCTCTTAGACTATTCTGTTTTAACCATCTAAATTTCTAGAGTCTGTTTATGTTTATAGGTTTTCTTTGTTTCATCCTTGTTACAAAAGTTTGTTTCTCTTGTAAGCATTAGACTCCGAACATATGATATTTGTTTAATAGACAAATCTATTTTGTTAAATTAAATTCTTTCAAGTTTGTTTTAACATGCTATGTTATGCTATGTTTATCATACAGTTTTTGATGAGGATAGTCTGTTAGCTAGGATAAAAGGTGCGCGTGAACGTATGAAAACAGTTTAAAGGGTGGGGAATTTGATCTAAAAGTACACGCATGAAAAAACCGTGGCAAAACTTGACGTCACAAATTGCTTTACACAAATAAGCGTGGAGAAAGTACTACATTGTGACACTTTAAAGGGTGGGGAATTTGATCAAGAAGTCCATGCTCATAATGGTGGAAAATTTCAAAATTTGCACACCCTAAAAAGCGTGACAAATTTTGACAACTACACACTTTTGAATGTCACTATTTTGTTGCAAAAGTTTCAAAGGTGCACACACTAAAAAGTGTGGCAAATATTTGAAAACTACACACCTTTAAATGTCACTATTTGATAATTTTACATTTAAAAAAAATCATAATTCTGCACAAATCTGCATATTTAAATCTAGTTTTGCTTCAAATCTGCATATTCAAATCTGTAACATACAAAAGATTTCAAATCTGTAAAATTAAGCTAGCCTCGTCAATCTACACATACAAAAGATTTCATTGCACAATAAAGCTAGCTTTGTCAATCTTCCGTCTTCAAGTTTTCATCGCAAGCTTTGATCGTTTTTCTTCAAGAACCTCCTAAATAATGAAAAAGAAAACCAAAAGTTATTGTTAAAACTATGATGGGAAAGGTGATGGGATGGTATATTGATAACACATAATTCAGTTTTCCACATGAACTCGTTTTATAGAAAACCATAATGGATCAGTTTCATCTAAAGGATTTTCAGTTTTCCACATTCCTATAAATGCCTAACAATCACAGAAGTTTGATGTCATTAATTTTAAGTTCGGTGTTTTTCAGATGCAAACGTAGTTTGCAAAGGCTGTTGCACAAAATTTATGTGAAAGAAGCTTAGCATCTGAGAAAGCAAGTAAAGCAATGGACATAGCTAATGATGCAAAAGAGACTGTAAATACAAAATCTGACGAGTTACTACACTAATAACGAAGCTAACGATGACGCCTTACAAAAGCATATGAAGCATATGCATACCTAACTGAACTAGCACATGAATCCATGAAAAATGTTCAAACAATGGCTGGTGATGTTGAAGAAATAGCATAACAACAAGGGAGTTATGGATATGACTACACAATCCACAAAGATCAGATATGGCACAAAATGCTATAACAATGAATCATAGAGCATCAGATGTTTATCAGTATAACTTTGAGTAGGCGGACCAATCAAAAAGTACGAACGACTACACATAAAGACCATCTGCGGGGTGCCTCAATTTTCAATCTTTTGTTCTACCAATATCATGCCACCTCATATCCTTTGCTGTTTTCTCGGACATGTACAACCTTTTAAGTCTCGGAATTAAGGGAAAATAACGTAAAACTTTTGCCGGCTTATTGGATTTGTGTGATTTAGAACTTCCAATCACTTCATCGCTTTTATATCGTGAAGCTTTGCAAACATGACATGATTGTTGACCCACCCTGTCACCCCAATAAAGCATACAATCATTAGGGCACGCATGGATTTTTTCGTAACCTAGACCTAAATCTTTAGTTAATTTTTTTGCTTCATTGGCGGATGATGGTAACGCTGTAAGATGTGGAAATGCATCCCTCAAGAGTTCTAGTATCATGCTAAAAGTCTTGTTGGATATTCCACCAATGCGTTTAATGTGATATAAATGTAAAGTGAAGGACAAATTCGAGTACTTGCAACCAGAGTACAATTCTTTGTCACATTCTTCTAACAACTTCTTATATAAAAACCCCTCATCACCATGACTACCACTTTTCGTAGATTCTCTGGTATCTCCTTCCATAGTTGTATCTCCTAATTCGGCGTTATCTGAAGGCAAAGAACTAATACCTAACGCATCACGAACCAAACCTCTTATATCCTCTTGACCAAAAGAAGTTTCCTCAACGCTAACATTACTAGATTAAGATAGTGGTAAAGATATAGTATGCTCTCCATGCACAGTCCATTCTTTATACCCGGGTAAAAACCCATAACGCAATATGTGGGCATGAGCTTTATCAAGATCTAACGGTTTACCGAGACAACAACATCTATTACATGGACATTTGATGAATCCTCTTATACTTCTAGCACGAGCAAAACTTATTAAATTTTCGACTCCGCCTCTAAAAGTTTTGCTTTTAATCGGAGCATTAATCCGATTTTTATCCATCACTTATACTTACCAAGTTTCCGATACAATGCCTAAAATCATTAGAATTGAAAACTTATTACTAAATTCCAAAAATGTTATGAGTAAAGACAAAAAAAGGCTATAGCATACTAGATTTATTAATGCCTAATTGTTGTTAATGACATGTAATTTTCCAACAGTCACACATGATATTTTTTTCGAAAAAATTATTCTAAAATTTATTTAAAACTTAAAATAAGAACTAGCATTTATCAAAAAACAGTCATAGTAATTTCTAAGCGCATATTACACACACTTTATTATAACTCGCATTCAACAACAGACTTCAAAATATCGCATTCAACAACAAATTAACTTCAATTTCACATTATTATAACTCGCTAAAACGACTCCACAAGCTTGATTCAAATAATCAATTTCTAAACGCATATTACACACACGTTATTCAGATATTATACTTAAATAAACGCGTATAAATTGTTTATACCTTAGCTGCTGCAACTGACTAACAAGCTCAAACCATAGTTTCTGCTGCAACAACTCAAACCCTAGCTTCCGATTAACAAGCTTTGTTGCAACAATTCAAACCCTAGCTTCCAATTAACAAGCTCTGCTGCAACACCTCAAATCCTAGCTTTCGATTAACAAGCTCTGCAAGTGATTAACGAAATTTAACAACTCGATTAACGGAATTCATCATATTTGGGGATTTTGAAAAAGTGATAAAGTGATTTGCGGATTTTTATAAAATCAAAATTGTTATAAAGTGATAAAGTGATTTGGGGATTTTTATAAAATCGGACCAATTTGTATTAGCTGATTTGTTATAAAGCAAAAAAGTAATAGATTTTATGAAAAAAAAATAACGCTTTAAGGTGGATTCCCCCCCCCCCCCCCCCCCTCAATTAGTATCAATTTTGTCCAAGCTATTTTACGTCATCTTTAAGATTACATGTTTAAAAGCGTCAAAATATTTGACACGGTTATTTGCGTGTACAAGAGCATAAAAAAAGTCCACCTTTCACAAAGCGTGGCAAAATAACCGTGAACATTTTCACTTGTTGTAGTAGTATATGTCTTGGATGTTTGTCCGAAAGAGTATTACTTGACGCATGTACTTAATTGCTTTCGAGTTTCAATCATCAATGGTTGACTAATGATATTTTTTTGTTGAAGTACATCATCCTTGTGCAAAAATCAAAGCAACATTGATTTGCCTTTTCGACAATTGCAATGCTCGTGCTAAACAACTATTCATTTTATTGCATCGTAATTCTCTTGTAATTTTAGGTTTTGTGTCACTTTAGACTTCGATATGTTGATATCAACTGTTAGCAACAGCTAATATCTAATGATAACGTATATCTTCATTATCTTGCCATGATCCCATTCCTTTTGGTCATCCAATTGTTGATGTTGTCGTTTGTCATCCAAGTATTAATGTAACGACCTCATTCATTTTTCTAGTTCGTCATTTGGTTGCTTTTTCGGATTTTTTTTTACAAACGTTTTGCATATGTATTCTCGACAGTCGGCACTCTATCATCATCGTGTACATTTGCGTTTTTGCATCAGGTATTCAGGTTTAACAATCTCCAAAACCATCATCCTTTGAATATTCCTAGTTGACTTTTGGTCGTCAAAAAGGTAAATTTGGGAAAATTTCATTTTTAGAAGTTTTTCTAAAATGTCAAAAATACACTAAGATTAAGTTGATCGATAGCAACAAGTTACATATAAAAAAATATGTATATCAACAACGAAACATGCTAACAAAGTAACAAATGCTAACAAGTTCCACAAGCAAAGTGACTTTACCAGTTTACCTTTGTGACTTTGTCGGTTTCAGTGTCAATGTTGAATTACATCACATCACGAAGGATAATGATATAAAGAAAACAAAATCAAGATAATAATTGATAAAAAAAAAAAAAAAAAAACACCTTGCATGTTCATCTATGATAAATTAAATAAGACTACAAACACAATTTGTAAAAACAGTGTGTATTGAAGAAAAATAAAGGTTTTTTTAAGAAAGTTAACATTACGACACAAAAGTCCATAGGTGTTCCAAAACACCTCGAAACCCACCTAAAACCTAATTCCATCACTGTTTGTTGGTCTTTGTTTCGCTTTTCACTCTCCGTTGGTCTTGGTTTAATCGGCATCCGACTATCATTATTATATACATGTACCACAAGTTTGAGTGATTTTTATTTTATTCTCTTTGCGCATATAATTTATGCGTAATGTACACATGAATTAAAAAGTTACTTATTCGTCATCCTCCTCGCATTCATCGCCCTTACGTCAACCTCCTCCCATTCATCGCTTCCATCAACTACCTCCCATTCATCGCTTCCATCAACATCTTCCCATTCATCGCTTTCGTCACTTACATCATCAAATTCATCTTCACTTTGGGATAGCTTATTAACCATATGTGGTGCAAGTGTCTTTAATATTGGTGTGCTGTCATTTAGATGACCATCCTTAATCATACGTCTTTTGTGGGATTGAGAGTTAAGATGCTGGGCATGAGCCTCGGAACTTCCAAACTCTTTCTCACAAAGGCCACAAGTATATACCTTAGAAGGCGCATTCGACTCATTATTTTCTTTAGCTAGTGTGGGTTGTCTCGGTATGTAGGACTGAGAGTTAAGATGACCATCTTGGATCACCTGTACACGTCTTTGGTGAGACAGAGAGTTAAGATGTTGGGCACGAGCCTCGTAACTTCCAAACCCTTTGCCACAAGGGCCACAAGTATATACCTTAGAAGGCGCATTCAACTTATTCATTTCTTTAGCTAGTGTGGCTTGTCTCGTTAAGAAGAGTGCCTCTGTCACTACTGGAACTCCTACAGTCTGATAATTCACATACGATTGAATAAGCAAACTATGAATTGTAAGGTAAAAACTAAAAAGATAACCGAGTACAATAATGGTATATTTCCCTTTCACTTTTTCTTTTTACAAATACACCTGATTCATAAGATGTTTGGCTTAGCTTAGTCTAGAACTTATAGCTTATACAAAAAAAAAAGCTATTTACAAGGTGCTTTTCAAAAAAGCCTATTTTCGCTCTTCAAAAAGCTAATAAGCACTTTGTTACAAGTGCATAAGCTTCTTGTGATCTAACGAAGCACTTAATAAGCATAGCCAAACATTCTCTTAAACGAAAAAGATTTGTTTTAATACCAAGTGATATTAAATAGAATGCAAACTCCCCGTATTTTGCTTTGAGATTTAATACATCAAAGTGAGAAAACGAACACTCAAATTATCTCCTTGGCATCTTATATAAAAATCTACTCTACGCCATCCAGCATAAAAATAAATAAATAAATAAATAAAGCCTTAATTCATTTCCAAATCTCCTTTCGTACCATGTTGCAACTACATAAAAGGCAAACAAGCATAACATCCGAAATTGTTAAAAATTATTGTCTAGTTACTAAAAACCACCAACAACCAAACACCTAATAAGCTAAATACAAAATAAAAGAAGCAAATTCTTACCATCACTCGAGGTTTGGAGCATTACCCGCAAGTTATAAGCTAAAAACCCAAACTCATGTTATAAGCAAGGGGGTTCTCAGGGTTCATGGTAACAACAAGGATTTTTGCCCTATAATCCATCTTTTTTTTTAAAAAAAAATACCGATTTTTTTCGGAATGACTCTAATCTCAAACTTTGTTTATTTAGTCCATACAACCTGTTTTTCTTTTCTTTATGGCTTTTGGTAAAAAAAAAATAAAATAAAAAAAAAAAAAAAAAAAAAAAAAGTGCCACTACACATATATCCCCCAAATTACCACCATCTTATAGGTAAAAAAAGAGAATAAGTTACATTACAAAAATAACAAGAAGTTGTCATCACAAATAACCTACTTTAATTATACAAGGAATGTTAGACCCACGTAAGAATTTTACAAAAATAAATAAATAAATAATAAAAAATAAATTTTACACGTTGATGTGTCCGGAGGCTGATTAGACGAATAAGAGCCTTGACACATCATAGTGGTTTTTATTTATTTATTTCTAGCATTTGCCACTTTATACTACTAGAATCATATACAAATTCACATCTAGTAGGGTAACAAAAAGAAAAAAGAAAATGGCTTTTTATACCTTGCATTTCATGCTGTGACGGTGCCATTCAGACTTGTAATGATTCTTTTGCTCGTTTTCATTAGCGAATTTTGTGTTGCAGGTGTTGCATGCTAACAAAAAAAAAAAAAAAAAAAAAAAAAAGTTCAGAAAACACATGCATGGTGATGGCACAATCAAGTGAACAACAAATTGAGCATAGTAAGTTTTTATCTATCAACAGAAATTAATTACTCCCTCCGTCCCATAATTATTGTCCACATTTGACTTTTTTAGTTTTTAGATTTCAACTTTGACCGTAAATATTTTTCTTTGTCATATATATTACTTGATGCAAAATATATAAATGGATTGAGTTTTAAATGTATTTTTCATTCGTATAATTTTCATCAAGTATTATATAACACAAATAAAAATATTTAATGTCAAAGTTGCAAAATAAAGACTTCAAAAGTCAAACGTGGACAATAATTATGGGACGGAGGTAGTAGTATTTAAACAGTACATAATCAAATAGATAATAAAATGATATAAAGATGCTAATAGAACAACAAAACAGCAGCTAAAGATGACTTTCAATCCGCTAAAAAATAATAATAATAATAATCAAAATAACATAATAGTTATTTAAACAATACATAAGGTGAATAATATAATAACAGAATAGGTTATGACGTCAAAAAATCAATATACATATAATAAAACTGTACATAAGGTGAATAATAATAATAATAATAATAATAATAAGATGAACAAGAAGAGAGATATGATATTACGAAAATTAGCCATGGAGATCTCATGTGCGCGTACGCTTGCGGCTAACTGCCTTTGCTGCTTCGTTGACACCATTTTTGTTAGCGACAGCTGTGAATTGTTTTTAGGGTTTACAGTGTGTAGATGATAGTTTTGATTTTTGAATATACCTTTCGGTTTAAATAGGTTTTGGAATAAATAAATGGATTACTCACCGGGCCGGATCACTTACGAGTTAGGTTTCGCTTAGTCGGTTAAGTTACAAATACTTTTTTGTCGGTTAAGTTAAAAATATTTTTTAGTAAAATCGAAGCCCGAACCGAGTTCAAATTGGATTTAATCACCCGAAAATCGAATCAAATTCGGTTTGATTTTTGAGTGACCCGAATAATTAACCCGAATTACATAGTTTATATTTTTTTTAAATTTAATAATATAGATTTTTAGAAGAAAAAAAAAATTAAGCTGTAAAAATGTTTAACTTATATTAAAATAAAATTTTAATGTTTTTTTTTCCTTTTATGTACATAAGTATTTATATAAATACGGTTTACGATTTTTGGTTCAGTTCTGTTGACATTTTGGGAAAACCGTATCCAAACTAAAAACCGAATATCTGATTGGTGCGGCTTGATCCGATTTGTTAACACCCCTATTACAAGTTACGATTTCAAAACTAGAAAATATGGTAATAAGACAAGAATTTCTTTATTAAGTTTACTTAATATGGACGACTTAAATATACACAGATTAACTCAGGCGTCTCTCTTACTGTTTATGACTCTTTCTTTGGTCATTCAAAAGAAGAGAAGTCAAAAGAAGAAGAAAAAATGCATCTTTCAAGAAAAACAAATGATACATAAATTTTATTACTATCAACTATCAACAATTAACATGAGTATAACAATAATGTGGTGTGACTTTTGAGTATGGGTTTATAAAGAGTGAGGGAGATGGATAAGGGGGTGAGTATGACCCGATGTAATTTGGTACCAGAAAAAGATTTTGTATACAAGGATAATTATGATCATTAAAATGATACTGTTAGATTTGTTGTCTGGGTTTATCCTCTAATGTTTTGATTCATGATGTTTTATGTTTTTAGTCCATCATTTACTATGACTTTGTAAATTTTGGTAAAAAAGAACATGATATGACAGATTATACATTGTATCTACTCTTTTACTTGTATCAGTTTTGTTCTTACTGTTTATATATGTAAGCGTTTTTAGTTTCACGGTTGCGGTATTATGAGATAGTGTGATATATTCATCGATCAAAAGATTGTACGTTCAAGTTTTGTCAATTACTAGCTTATATATAGAGTATATATAATAAGATTGTAATATGTGCTCAAGTTACTCGAGAAAGTCGAGTCATACTAGCACATAAAGCGTTATATATCTCTTAAAATTATTCCAGCTACAGTGAAATGTCAACTTGAGATTTATTTACTAATTAAACATAGCTATATAATTCTAATGAATCAGAGAAGTAATTGCAAGTCCTTTGTGATGACGAATATAAGTTTCTTGTGGTCTCGAGCTTGCTTTTACACTGAGTATATAAATTATCTTAGAATATTCTGTCTTAACAATGTAGATTTTTGAAATTTGATTTATGTTTATAAGTTTTCTGTGTTTTATCATTGTTACAAAAAATTTGTTTTGCTTTTAAGTAATAGACTTTTTAACAGGGGCGGAGCCATGTAGGAAGGAGTGGGGGAAGTGCCCTCAATGAAGTTCCCGGACAAAGGTGAAATTAGTAAGAAAAAATTGTCAAATTAGAAGAAAATGTGTTGTGCCCTCACCCTCAAAATTGGAGTGCCCTCGTATGTTTGAGAAAACCAACAACTGAAGTCAGTGGCGGACTCAGGATTTTTCAAGGCGGGTGCAAAAAAATTTTTTTGATAAAATTCGTGATACACTTTAATAAAAAGGTCATAATTTTTTTTAACACTAAAAACTAAGGTTTTTACATTTTTGGCTTCAAGGTAGGGGCAATTTGATTTTTTAGAAAGGTGCACTTTAATAAAAAGGTCATAAATTTTTTTTTACACTAAAATCTGAACTTTTTAGGCGAGTCGTGGAGGGCACGGCCCCCCCCCCCCCCCCCCCCCCCCAAAGTTAATGCCTAGATCCGCCCCTGACTGAAGTGCCCAAAATCTATGGCGTCTTGTTTTTCAGATCTGTTTGTGGGTGAGAGAAATAGCACAAATTTATTAGAATGGGGAGGTGGGAAGATGGGGGTAAAAAAGATAAGGGCCGTAAACTATTATTGTTCTTTTAATACTCCGTATGATAAAAACAAACTTTAATTTATTTTCCTTCTCAAAAATCAATAACATATTTCTTTTAATATTTATGAACATTTACTTGACAAATATCGAGTATGGTTAAAAGCTTAACATTATTTTTTTTAACTTTTAGGATGTTATAACTGTTATTGAGTTATTTTATAATTAATCAGTTTAACACCATTTAAGTGATGTTTTATCACTTTTGGTAACATATATGCATTTTTCATATGAAAATATATTACAGCCTAAAGCGATAAAAGGGTCAAAGTTACCGCCGTAACTGGGTTTCAATGCATAGACACGAACAACTCATATTGATGTTGATACCTTGAACTCGAGGTGTTTTAAAATGTTGAATTTAACCCGACCTGACTTGCTTGTTTTGAGTTGCACTACAAAAATTGGAGTAACTTAGGGGGATTCCCCCCCCCCCCCCCCCCCCAATCCTAGTTTTCTGGCTCTGCCACTGCTTTTTAACGACCACATCAACCGGTTTCACTGCTAACATGATAATTGACAAAGAAATTTATTGAGTCTGTATATACTCTTATTGTTTAAGAGATATGTTGACATCAACCGTCAACAACAATTGATAACATACAATGATGTATTGCCCGCATGTTATGGCGGGAATAAATAAATATTATGCGCAAAATTTGAAATCAATATAATTACAAACATCAAAGTATAATGGTGTCAAACTGAAAACAGATAAGTAAAAATAAAACAAATATGTAAGTTATAATAAGTTGATGAGAAGAAAGAAATTTGTGCAAACTTAAAATGCCATTATAAAACATTTGAAATGAATAGTAACTATATGGAAGGCTGCTTGATCAGGGACGGAGTTAGGGGGTTCTCGCGGGTGCCCGGACTCCTCTGGATTTTTTTGATGTAGTATTAAATTCATCTTAAATGCACCCGGTCCATCGAAATGTGTTTCTATATTACGGTTCCAAAAAATTTGTGCACATATTTGGTGTTGGTTTCATTCCTGTGCTTGATAGGGGGGTTATGGGGTGAGGAAATGAGAAAGATAATGAAAAAAGGTGTTTGGTACTCAATAGTAGGTAATGTGTAATTGAAAGGAGTGCTTTTCTTTCTTTTTTTTTTTTTTTTCATTTATAATTGGTTTTCATTTTTATTTTTTTTTTTTATTTTTTTTTTGGAGTTGAACAAAGCAGACCCGATTGATAATAAGGGAAGAAATCTTCATTATCTTTTCGGTCATCCAATTATTAATAAAACTTTTGAAATGAATAGTTAAGTACACTGATTGATAATAAGGGAAGATATCATCCTTATCTTTTCGGTCATCCAATTATTAATGTTGTCGTTTATCACTAAGTTCGTCATTTGGTTTCTTTCTTCTGATTTTCTTGACAAGCAGTTTGCATATGTGTTTTCGACACTCTGTTATCATCTTGTACATTTTTTCTTTTGTGTATCGGGTTTAACATATATTATTTTCAAAGAGTTTATATTTGGAAATTTCATTTTCTAGATGTTTTATGTTATATTGGGTGAGTCAAGATACACCAAGATTAAGTTGATCAATAGCGACGAGTTATATAAAAAGACAAAGAGTAAACTGCAAAATACATCCCTGTGGTTTGCTCAATTTCGCACCATACATCCCTCTCAAAAAAGTTAGGACAATTACATCCCTCCGTTAGTAAAAGTCAAACAATATACATCCAAAAGGACGAACGATGCAAATGTTGTGTCGTTAACTTGAACACGTGACAGTTAGGTAAGGGTATATCTATCATTTATGTTTCCCTATCTATTTCATAACTATTTTTCTACCAATTTCAGTCAAACCCAAACAAAAATAAAAAACACAAACATAAACCTAAATGAAAAACACAAACAAAAATCAAAAACACAAACACAAACACAATCAAACACCAACGTTTTCATCTTATTATCTACACACACCATCACCATAAATCGCCACCACCAAACCAAACCTCACCACTACCGACGTCAAACCATCACCACAACCCACCACCACCGTAACCCAACCCATCTCTAACAAAAAACTCTATCCACTCATCACCAAACCCCTACCCCTATCTTCATCATTATCATCACCACACCACATCTCTCTTTCTCTCCTCTCTCTAACCGCCGGCTGCCAAGACCCAACACCACCACCACCTGTTCTCACCACTCAACACCACCACCACCCACGTAACCCTCATCAATCCCCCTACCACCTACGGTACCACACGTGCTCCAAAAACAAACCCATCACCTCGTTTTGTTACCACCACCGCGTACATCCACCTCCAACACCACCAATATCCTTAAAAACTTATAGATCGAATGTCCACAAGGTAAGAAACGCGTTTTTACGCGTGGGTTGACTCACCACCGAGTCAACTCGTGAAGTTGTTAGATATTTCGGGCTAGAAACAAGTGGGATAACATTTTATTTCATAAAAACCGATTTAAAATTTAGTTGGTATCATTTTGGGTGTGTTGTGTCTCGAACGACTCCAAGAAACCCACAAGGCCCGTTGGCCGTGAGTTAGGGGGCGTGTCGAGAGCTCAAAAGCTCCAGATAGGTTGTGGAGATGTCGATCTATAGATTGGGAAAAGAAAAAGGGTTGCCGGAAAATTTTCCGGTGGCCGGCGCCGATTTCTGCTGGTGTTCCGGCGAGTGGGGTGGCTGGTTATTCAAGAGAGAGAGAGAGAGTGTTACTGAGGTGTGAGTGTGTGTGTTTTTATATAAAGAAGGAGAGGGAAACGTAAAATGACTGATATACCCTTACTAACTCTTACTTAACTGCCACGTGTCCAAGTTAACGACACAACATTTGCATCGTTCGTCCTTTTGAATGTATATTGTTTGACTTTTATTAACGGAGGGATGTAATTGTCCTAACTTTTTCGAGAAGGATGTATGGTGTCAAATTGAGCAAACCACAAGGATGTATTTTGCAGTTTACTCAAAGACAAATGTATATCAACAATAAACATGCTAAGACGATTTGATTGGTTAGCCTCCGAGAAGATATATTCACTATTATATGGATAAGCTCAACAAACAAAAACGTCTAGTTTTAATCTCATATAAGTTGTAAGTTGTAGCCACTATATGTTTGGCGAAAATAACTGGTGCTGGTGCTGGTGCTGGAGATAGTGCATAGTGCTGGAGATTATAAAAAAAAATATTATTTTTATAAGCTACATGAAGTAACCTTTGGTTTTAAGAGATTATGAAAGATTATTTTTTTTAGAATCTCTTATAAGTTATGTCTGCCAAACAAAAATTATTTTTTAAATAGCTTATTTTTTGAAAAAATAAGCACAATCTTGTGTGCCAAACATAGGGTAAATATGGCCTAACCTTGTCTGCTTATGTCAATGTTGAATTACATCACATCACATCTCATCATAAAGGATAATGATATGAAGTAAACAAAATCTGTCATAATAATTGGAAACCTTCGGAATTTTAAATCGGCAAGAAAATCTTTAACGTGTAGAATTGAGGTTCTCTCATTTTCAACTCACTCATGTTCTTCTCATGTTAATGTTTTATAAGAGAAAGTAAATAAATGAGTCTCGTATTTTACTTAGTGATGGTCTTACTATTTTATATACTAGACGAGTACCCGTGCATAGCAACGGGATTTTATAGCGACATATAATTTATTGATAAAAAAAAGTTTATAATAAAAGTTTGAATCTTTGGGAATTAAACATAATGTTTTGAAACCCGATCCGACCCGGGTGGTTCAACCGGTTGAACTGTTCCGGTCAAAAAATAGGTCGATTCAAACCGGGTCAACTTGCTAGGTTTGGTCGAAAACGGGTCAAATTAAACCGGGTCAACCCGTCGGGTTTGAAGCGTCCCGGGTCAACCCGGTTTGTGTTTTAATTGGTTGTACAATGTGAATAAATCATTGTACTTTTAAGTGATGGGGTGTTTTAATAAGAGTATTAATTACATTATTTTTCTCTCTCATATGACCAAGTGTTGAAAACTCAACTTTTCACTTTAACTGTTTTTTCTTTATAAGTAGTATAGATTTGCATTTAATTGGTTTAACATGACAAAACATTAGAGACAAACATTAGAAAATCTTAATCCGTACACTTTCTTTTAAATGTTGACTCTCATTTCTTTAAGGGTCTAGTTTTGGGTAAGAGCATATGTTTCGGTGACTAGAGAGGGCTCATAAGTAGAGTTGAACTTAAAACCTATTTCTCCAGGTTTGACTGGTTAATGAAACATTTGTGATAAAAAAGTGATACGACTGAAACTATGTCCTAAAAATATAATAATTGGAAATATAATGACTTACAAGTTCATATGTAAGATATTTCTTCGTCTTGGTTTTGCTTTACGACTTTAGTCGGTGTCCCAACTCTCATAATCAATAGTCTGCTCAAATATTAATTTGCTCTTATGAATAATGTGCAAGTATTTTAAGGTTTACAGAGAGAAAATGGTTGGTGGATTTATTACCAGAAGGTTAATATAGAGTATAACAACTAAAACATTGTTTTAACATGTTAAACATAAATCTTAAAGCTATATTTACCATTTTCTCAACAAAAATATGAAATAAAAAATGATATGACTTATGATATGAAACATGTATACATCTTCAATTGATAAGTATGAGTTAAGAGTGTCACAAAAACATTCAAAGGGGTAAAACTTGATTTTTTATGTATAGTCCAGGGACCAAAAAGCATTCCCATGAACATGGAGCGTTGAATTGCGTGAGGCCTCACAATACGTCATTGTCTCCCAAAGTTTTTGTTTGTTTGCTCATGCTTTTGGTACTACAATCTAGGGGTGTAAACGAGCCGAGACAACTCGCGAGCAACTCGAGATCGACTTGAAAAATACTCGATTCGACTCGATTTTAAACGAGCCGAGACAACTCGCGAGCTACTCGACTCGACTCGATTACACATTTACACCCCAATATATATATATATATATATATATATATATATATATATATATATATATATATATATATATATATATATATACATATATACATAGACAACTCGTGAACAACTCGAGATCGAATCGAAAAATACTCGACTCGACTCGATTTTAAACGAGCCGAGCTCGAGCATGTCAATACTCGGCTCGACTCGGCTCGTTTATACCCCTACTACAATCTACGATCCTAAATTGGCATTTGCATCTTTAACGGTAAAAGGTTTGCAGTTTGCTAACAATCAGGTTTTAGTTAAGTAAATACAACAATTTCTTTTAGAATACCACCTATAAATTGATCTGATTGGCCGATAATTTCAAAAAATTTGAAGATAATTTCAAAAATAATTAGTACATAATTGATACTTGATTGTAATTTGTTAAATTGTATAGTTAAAAACAATTGTAATAAAATAAAGTCTCTTAACTCACCTTTAAAGCTGTTGTTAGTAAAATTCTTGATTAAAAGATAATAACTCTTGTTAGACCTCTAACTTTTTCGGACATCACGAGTGTAAATTTCAAAATGATTTTTTTTCCCATCATCTTTAGTTTAGTTATAAAAAAAAGCTTTATGTATTTCATCAAAAGCTTTTTCCTATCAGAGATTTTAATCATCAATCAAAGTGTTGAGTAAGAGTTGATCAAACAATTTCTTCACATCAATAATTATTTAGTATATAAACGCAAAATAAGTGATGATTTGAAAAATACCTTCTCTTATACCATTTGAGTATATTAATGATAAACTAAACCTTTATAAAATATTTTTTTCATCAAAATAAATTATGATTTGAAAATTACATTTTCTTACACCATTTAAGTAATTTACACCTATACATCTTTTTATAATTTGAGTGTCAAAATCGCATTAATCGCGTCTATGTGATCTTATCTTTGAGTATATCAGCATAGGAAAATCCATTCTCGTTATCCCAACTATATCATTATCGACTATATCTGCATAAAAAAAAAAAAAAAAAGAAAGAAAAAAAAATGCATGACTATCCATGCTTTTTTAAACAATAAAAGCTCGAACTTTTCTCAACCTAGTATAAAACATGCGCGACCCATATAGTTAATTTATTTTGTTGTTATGTCTTAGACTTCGTCAATTGAATTGTTCGTCCTATGGCTTCCAATATGTTATTTTGAGACTCGATATTTCAGTTACAACTTATAAAGTTGTAAGAAGTTAGTTATTCACCAACTTTTCCAACATCAACCAATTAGCTTCCATTCTTCAAAAAATAAATGAACACATAAATTTTATGGATTGAAATAATAAAAATGCACAAGCCAACATTTACATACCTCATTAATTAATTTGTTTTGACAAAACCCATTTCAACCTTATAGGTGGTGATACTTACACCACAAAAAGTGATGCACACACTACAATTTATGCAATATCATATTGTATCATATGCGTTAATGATGTGATATTGTGGTGTGTGCATCAGTTTTTGTGGTGTAAGTATCACCACTTCTATCCAACATATATGAAAGAGAGAAATGTTCTTTGCTTTATACACCAGAGTGTATATGATTGATACATGTTAAGAACACTATAATATTTTGGGTACTTTCAATAATTTATCGGAATTGAGCTCGAACTTATAAATTACCGAACACGAATAAATCCATGTGTACATTTATTATTATTATTATTATTATTATTATTATTATTATTATTATTATTATTATTATTATTATTATTATTATTATTATTATTATTATTATTTTAACTTTTAAATTTATATTGAATAAATCACTGGTTCCAATGATTTATGTAAGTTTTTAACTTTTAAATTTATTTTGAAACTTACTCGTAATTTCTTTTGTTAACAACTACTTCAAACTTTTATTTGCATACACAAAGATCCAGAGTCCATATTTTGCGTTTATTTTTCACAAAATTAGATGATATAGTTATCAATGACGTTATATAATAATTTAGGTATAGGTTAAAAGAAATATTAAACCAAGAAAACAGTTTAAACACATTTTGATCTAACACGTATGCATTCGACTAGTTTGTGGAACAAAGAGTGTTTTTTTGTGATTAAGAAGATTGGTGGTTACTTTGCAATCAAAGGCCTTTGCCACTTTCAAGTTTCAACCAAAACTTTTACATCTAAAACATGAGTATCACAGTAGCACTGGTAGTGGTAGATAACCTGTGCTTATTACAAAGCCAATTTAATATGAGTTTGGTTTCAATGGGCTAATGTGTATACGCTTATATGGGCTTAAAGTCTAAGGATGTATTTTTATGGGTTCATAATTTTAAAGATAAACATGTTCATCAAGATTATACATAAACATTTTTGTACCACTGAATAGGTTTGGTCAAACTGACTTACACTATACATAGCCTAACCGCCCTAACCTTATGAGTAAACAAGCTATATAGCTCGTTTAAAGCTTGTCGTGAGCCCGGAAGCTTGGGCTTACAAAAGCTTTTGATAAGTCGGGTCGTAAGCTCCCATAAGCTAGTGTCACTAGTTTCGATATGCCTATTTGGATATAGCAAGTAATTTATATACTGAAGTTAAAAAAAAAAGTCAATATATATACTGAAATTTCATTGTTGAGTAAAAAAAGATAGGGAACATTAAAATATTTTTGGCCTTTAATTGTATGATTGAACAAAGTGGAAGAAATAGTGACATGGGGGTTGACCATATAAGCATTTACTAACAGTTTATGTTCAATTATTCCGATAACAATCGAATCAAAAGAATGCAACTGATATAATCTTTTCAAGAATGAACTAGTGTTGGCAAAGGTCCTTGGAGCATGACCCATAAGATTACACATACGCACTAATCAAAGTCGCTAAACTATAACTTAAAGTTATTAGCGTAACCATATTGATTCCTTTTGTTGCATCCATATGACAACAAACCATGTAAAAGAACGAATCTTGTACCAATTGACTTTTCAGAAACCTTTCTAAACAGAAAGCAATTCATTAACAACTTCACCCATCAAATCCCTATCACCGGATTGTATAAATGCATTAAAATCTTCCCTAATGTCGTAAATCTTACCAAACTTCACAAGATATTGAATGCAACAAACCTTCAGCTTTGGTAATCTATACATAGAAGCACTTTGCAGCCTTTTAAGCACATTCTTCGTGTCAATATCTTCCATTAGACTTTCTTCACAAGCGCCTTTAAATCCATCACGTCATATTTATCAGCAGCCCTTAGAAGATCAAGTCTATGCTTGATGAAATCTTGGTGTTCTATATTTGTATATATGTAGCTAAGAAACACTTGATAAGCCTCAATGGTCATGTCGGAAATGTTAATAGCAGACATTTCTTTTTCTTTAAGGTCGTGTGTGAACATGCTATGAAAGAGCAGTGAGCGTGCTGTAAGTACTGCACGGTGGGCCTCAATGGTTCCGTTGGATGAGCTTATGATGATGTCCGTGTGGATACTTTCAGATGAGTAACATTTTGCCTAAGGACGTTAGTGCACTTGAAGTTGTGCTGTTTTGTGTAAGCCCTTCACTTCAAATGGAACAAGATTCGCCTCCCCGTTTTTACATTAACAAAATAGGATTTAAAGCGTCTCAACATCACGAAGTTGACCTTAACAACAGAACTTTTCAAACTAACTTTCCATATCCAACAAACTTTTTGAACTTAAAGTTTTCTAACCTTCGAGTTCATCCTGCACGCACGCAACTATTGACACGTGATATTGACCTATGATATATAGACCAGTATTCTTACTTTAAAGCATCTCAACATCACATAGGTGGCTTTCTCTAAATCACAAAGGTGTCCTTAGAAACCAAATTTCAAACTGGTTTTCCGATTTCCACAAACTTTAATCAATGTATTGACCATAAAGTCTACTAAAGTTATTGCCAACTGCACTAAACAAACTGGACTTCGACATGTGATCTTGACCTTTAATATCGACCCATTTTCTTAGTTAAAATCTTACATACTATTGTACAAATCATCCTTTTGGTCACATATATATGGATGGGCCAAAGTTTTGCGAGCTCCGAGGAATGAGACCACACGAATGTTGACGAAGCTATTGGAGGGCAATCTCGAGCTAACTTTGGTATCTCCGGGAAGAGTTGAACGAAGCTAATGAATAACTTTCTATTCTTTTCCAATACTAAATACCTTTAATTTTGAATCACTACTTTCAGCTTTTAATAGATATACGAACGCATAAATGTTTGGATTGGAATACTAAAAATGCACGAGTCAACATTTACCTTATATCCAGGGACGGATCTAGTGTGTTAATATGGGGGGCCGGTGCCCCCCATGGCTAGCCGAAAAAGTTAAAATTTTAGTGTAATTTTTTTAAAATTTTGACCTTTTTTCGAAAGTGACCCCCACTAAAAACTCAAATTGCCCCCCACCCACATACTAAAACCTAACATTCAACGCTTTAAAGCCTTGTAAATCATTCATCTCTAAGTAAAAATACTCGATTTATCATTACGATCTTATTTTTTTTTCCGCATTTTGTTGTTATGTTCAAAAAAAAAAAATTTGCCCCCCACATCCATTTTTCCTGGGTCCGTCACTGCTTATATCCCACATAGGTCTAAGAATGAACATATTCTTTGATTATATACTAGAGTGTATAGCAATAGTATGTGTTAAAAACAGTATTATGTTTTGCGTCTGCAGTTTGCTTTAGGTTCAATAATTGAATTGGACATTGGACCACAAGCAAATTTCTACAAGTTCTTAACCTTTCAAATTTATTGGTTTTTTATTTATAGCAAAAGTTTGATGAAATTTTGCTTTGAAATTTATTAGTTTTTTATGACAAAAGTTTGATGAAATTTTGCTTTGTTTGTATTATTTTATTTATTTTTTATTATATGTTTTTTTAGTAGTTTGCTTGGTTTGTATAATATGTGAACATATTTTAGTTTATTATTTTTTTTTTGACAATAAATTTACGGATATCAAAAATTTCATTTAGCTCGTGTCCATTCGGGCTCGAGCCCGTTTGACCAGTGCCCATTCGGGCTCGAGCTCATTTGGCCCATTGCCTGTTCGGGCTTAAAAATTTGTATAAAATGCTTTATTATTTGTATTAGTGACATTTAATGCAGGAATTGCGTTTAAGTTGGTTGTACAATATGCTTGATAATTTGTATTTCTTATGTAAGGGGTGTTTTAATAAGTGTAAGGTTTTTTCTAACATGTGCCCTTAGGCACATGTTAAGAAGTGGGGGCTTGTGTCCTTTTTGCTCAGAAATCCACAAATATGACACATTAAAATATTTTTATATTTGAAAAATGACAAAAAATTACAAAAAATGACAAAAATGACCCACTTCTTAACATGTGTCTAAAGTCACATGTCAGAAAAACTATTTTATTAATAATATGCATTAATGCTTTATAATATGATTTGAACTTAATTTTGTTTCCTAATACACGTACTCCAAAATTTTATTTACATCATGAGAGTTCCTTGGGTTGAGCTCAAGATTTGCCTAATTACCTTAGAGCCGAGCTTCTCGCCTTTATTCTAAACGTGGCACATGGATTTAAATTTGTTAATTTTTTAATCCAAATTCCGTTGAAAGTTGTAACATAGACTTGTAAACATAATTGAATGCTTCCTTTCATTGAAACAATTTTGTACATGCAAACACAAATCAATCATTTAAATTACAAAACAACAACCCATCTTAGATGAATGTTGTACCAGAATACTTCCTTTTAGAAAGTAATCGTAGTTTAGAAACCGTCCACACCAAAAGATTATATAAACGCATTAAATTCTTCCCTAATGTCGTAAATCTTACCAAACTTCTCAAGACACCGAATGCAACAGACCCTCCATTAAACTTTTTCACATCATATTTTTCAGCAGCTCTAAGAAGATCAAGTCGAACAAATTTACTTCTACAGGACTTTTGTTTTTCCATGTTAGCTTGTTGCCTTTTTGGTATAGGTATACTTTGAGTTTACAATTGGTCAAGCTTTAAATGCATCGGTTCTAGATTTTAACGGGTCAAGAGAACATTGAATCAAACTTTTTCCCTCGAGTCTCTCCTTAATAACTGATCAACATCTTCCTTTGTATACATCTTCTCACACTCAAACCCCTCGGCTTTAGAAGGTCTTACAACAATTTCCTTTTGACTATTCATTGGTGAAAGTACGTACCTCCAGGGTGTCGATGTCAACATCCTACAGCTACTGAACTTCCCTTGTGGCCACGGAGGTTCACCTGCGCCGACTCCGGGTTATCCAAAAGGGTAGTCGCCGTGGGATTAGTCGGCTCGCAATGTCGAGTCGGAAACCCATGTTACAAAAAAAAAAAAAAAAAAAAAAAAAAAAAAAAAAAAAAAAAACTGTCATAAAACCATGATATCTTTCCATCTCTCAGTAGTGAATTTAATGCGGGGATCGAGTAGTTTATCTATAGATGTCCCTGTTGTAACAATGTGATTACTCACAACGAAAGAATAATTAAAATTATTCTAAAAGATCTTGAAAGTGAGATGCCAACATTAAGTAAATCATATCTTTCAAATTATACAGCAATCATAGTGATAATAATGCATAGGGATGTCGTTTTCAAAGTGATAATCACAGCTTGAGAAATCACATCATAATCAAGTTGCTTAAAGCTAAAGATGGTTAAACAATGTTACATCTATCTCAATAGTCGGTTTTTCACGGCTAATCTTTACCTATCTAATTATTTTGACCTCAAATAATCACAAAATTCAGTTGAGTGTCGAGAATGAAAATAATGATAGCTTAAAAATTTATACTAAAACAGCATTATAATGTCCCCTCTGGATGATTATGTCAAACACTTCTCCTCCATTGCAAATCTCCATGACAATATGAACATGCAAAGGATCCTCGTATGCACCCTTACGCTCTATTCAGACACCCATAATTGGTGTAAGGAAATGAGTTTATTAAACCTGAATTTATTAGTAGCTGATTGTAATAAGCTTACTTAAACAAGAATACTGGAATTGCTTCTTTCAAGAAAGTTAGTATCAAAGATATGAGTAGACAAATAATTTGAAATAATCACAAACCTTGAGATTTAAGAAATCGGTGAGCAACAAAGCAAGTCTGTTAATACTCAATACAAAAACCCTTATTAAAATTACTTGTTTGACTCAAACCCATATGAATCATTTTGCTAGCTTTAGCTTGTGGAGCATACCTGTGACAAAGCAAATCTCCGAAGATTTGATGTTGAGAAGGAGTCTGCATCACACTGGATTTCTTGAGACCAAGATGTAAGCATGTAGTCGCTAAAACAACTGCTAAAAAGATAAAAGCAACAGCTTGGTCAAGTGTTTTCACCAGCCTCATGTAATCTATACAATCTTCCATCTCTATTAACCCTTTTCAAGCCTTAGCTAACTATAAGCTGAACATTAAAAAAAGGTGGGTTATACGACTTATATCTATAGCTTCGATAATAAAATTCTCTGCCACACAAATGTAGGTGATTAACCATTACAAATAGTTAACAACATCACTAGTCAGAGGCATAACATAATACCATTTGGCAATTCAAAACTAACCTTTTATTCCCATATATGTTAATAACTATAACCACGTTAATTCATACTTATGTTTCATGTCTGGTTACAAAAGTGTATCAGACTCGATTGGAAAAGTGGATTGTTTGGATGTATAGTTTACTTTTGGTTTGTGTATAACGTAGCAGGCTAGCACTCTAGCAGCATATAAGATTCTCTGCAGTTCGCTGCAGGGATTATTTCCCCTTTAAGCATAACAATAAACAGTAGTATTGTGATTTTGGTATGGTCACTTTTGTGAAAATGCCAAAATGGGTATGACACCCACAAGGCTAGACATATCATAAACCATTCACATTTGATTTAAAGAGGCTAAGAAGCTTACAGAACGCAAATTCTCATAATCAAGACCGATAACATCTGTTTACAGAAATGTCAGTGAAACATATGAGAAAATACAAGAACTAAGACTAAGAGTCTAGTGTCGTATTTAGATTAAAGTTTTAATACTCAACGTTCTTAGGAAGGTCACGGATGACATTGCTTTTCATGCCTATCTTATATCGCATAGCATCTACCCCTGACCGATTCATCTGCTTCATCACCTTCATCCTCACCATGTTCTCTTTCGACTGCACTGTTGACAAACCCGTGTTCCTATTCCTGTGAGTCATATACAGGTTCACAATCAAAACCACATTTTATATTGCTAAATGTTTGGTTTAAACTTCTATCAAATATAATGGTTTATACCTTGCAGCTAGGACAGCAGTAATGGCAACACCATTTGAAGATGGGCGTGGTTTTTGACGGTAGTAACGTAAATATTCCCTGGAACCAATTGCTTTTGCTGATATTCCATCATCAGTTGCATTAGTAATGACGAGTTCAGATCCACCACTTCCAAGTTCTATACTGTCACCTGTGCCATCAGCAGTCACGAGCGGCTTCCCATTTCCATCTATGTAACTATATTTACAGAAGAAAATCATATCAGCTAACCATTTGTGAATTGTGCACTGAACCTGTAAACCAGATGATTGGAAATTGCCACTTTTTGTTCACGTCTGTTTATGTCAATTTAGATGTAAAAGTAAATGATAGAGCCATACAAAGTGTTTATTGCCCGATAAGCTTATATAGTTTCCAGTTTACAGTTTTATGGTGATCTATTAACTTCACATGTTGCAAAACTGCATATAGAGAAACATTTGAAACAGGGCTGCGTATATGAAATTCAAGAGACAACCGACTTGATCATACATACCTGCTGCTATAATCATAGAATTCGTCTAATTCAGCTTCTTCCTCTTCATCACCGTCACCATAGTGGACTCTGCAATGACCTTTTGCTACCATGTGCTTCCTAACCGCTTCCAAACTACGGAAAGGTTGGCAATTAATGTTGCAATACAAACACATGTAGTCACGTTTCACCTGTAAAAGCATCATGACAGTAAGACAACTGTGAGAAATATGAGCATTTGTTGACTATTACAGGAAAACCGACAGAGATTGCAAGTCGTTATACCTTAAGTCCAAGATATGTAAGAAGGCCCCGTGGATCTTTAAGATACTCGACATCAGGTATAAACAAACCATGACGCTTATGCATATGAATCATACATCTTTCAATAGTTTCAATCTCTTTGTCACACATAAAGCAACAAATCGGCTCCACTTCATCCTCTTTCATATCCTCGTCAGATTCTACTCCATCCATAACCATATGATTCGTGTCACCAACCAAGTTATCGTTTTCTTCATCCTCCTCGCGTTCATCACTTACGTCAACCTCCTCCCATTCATCGCTTCCATCAACCTCCTCCCATTCATCGCTTCCGCCAACCTCCTCCCATTCATCCCTCCCGTCAACCTCCTCCCATTCATCGCTTCCATCAGTTACATCATCAAATTCATCTTCATTTTGGGATAGCTTATTAACCATACGTGGTGCAAGTGTCTTTACTATTGTTGTGTTCTCATTCAGATGACCATCTTGGATCACCCGTGTTGTGTGGGACGGAGAGTTAAGATGTTCGGCATGAGCCTTGGACCTTCGACACACTTTGCCACAAGTATATAGCTTGGGAGGCGCATTCGACTTATTCTTTTCTTCTGCTAGTGTGGTCTGTCTGGTTAAGAAGAGTGCTTCTGTCACTCCTGGAACCCCTGCAATCTAATATTTCACATACGATGGAATAAGAAAACTATGAATCATACGTTAAAAGATAACCGAGTACAATAATGGTATATTTCCCTTCACCTTTTCTTTTTCCAAATACTCCTGATTCAGAGGGTGTTCGGCTTAGCTTAGTCTAGAACTTATAGCTTATACAAAAGAGCTACTTCTAAGGTGCTTTTCAAAAAGCCCATTTTTCGCTGTTCAAAAAGCTAATAAGCACTTTGTTACAAGTGTTTAAGCTTATTGTGTTCTGACGATATAATAAGCTAATAATCACTTCAAATAAGCATAGCCAAACATCCTCTTAAACGGAAAAAAAAATTGGTTTAATACCAAGTGACAACATAGAATGCATAATATCCGCATTTTGCTTTAAGGTATAATACATCAAAGTGAGAAAACGATCAATAACATTATCTCCTAGGCATCCTATCTAAAGAATTACTCTACACCATTCAGCATACAAATCAATAAATAAAGCCTTAATTCATTCCCAGTCTCCTTGCGTTATATTGCAATCATATCAAAGGCAAACGAGCAGAACGCGCGAGAATTGTTAACAATTTAGCTCTTCTACTTACTAAAAACCATTAACAAGCAAACCTATCTAATAAGCTACACAAAAGTAAAAGAAACACATTCTTAACATCACTTAGAGTCTTAGAGCACGAGGTGTGGGGCGTTACCCGCACGTTATAGGGTAAAATTTTGGCATATGGCTCCAAGTTACCACCCCAACTCATGTTATAAGGAAGGGGTTTCTCGGGGGTTCATGGTAACACCTTAGACTTGGGGGTGTTTGTTTAAGCTTATATGTGGCTTATGACCTTATTTGTGTTTCGGCTTATGTTTCGGGCTTGTTTTGAGACTTGTTGGCTTATATAAGTTTATTATGATATGATAAACTTATATAAACTCTTAAGTCTCAAAATAAGCCTAAAAAATTGGGGCTTATGAAATATATAAGGCGGTATCAAATAAGCTCATAAGCCCACATATAAGCTTAAACAAAAACCCCATGAGATTTTTGCCCCATAGTCTAAATTTTTGTTAAAAATCAAGATTTTTCAGATATAAACTTCATCCCCAAAGTTTGTGCCCTACGTTTTATTTTAGAGCTGGCAATATAGACCTAAACGGGTCTAGATGGGTTTATAAAAAAAGTGATAACTTGTACGTTGACGTTAATCTAACAAACGGGTAGACCCAACATAATTCTTCTAACAACTTTAGAAGTGACCCAATTAGACCCATGAAGTGACCCAATCGGGCCGGAACCGACCCAAAATCGACATAGCTCGAAACCGATTAACTGGAAAACCAAAACCGAGTCCCGACCCGACTAGTCCCGACAGTCCCGAAAACCGTTCGGTCGGGGTCGGTATATTGGTTTGTTTTTTCGGTTTTTGTCCCGTCCCCGACCCGTCTCGACAGTCCCGAAGACCGATTAGCTGAAAAACCAAAACCGAGTCCCGAGTAGCTCAGTTTCAGTACGGTTTAGCTCGGTTTTAGTACGGTTTTTTTTTTTTTTTTTTTTTTTTTTCAGGATTCGGTCGGGATTGCCCCTAAGAAGAAGTATACACATGGGTCTTTTTTTTTTTTTTTTTTTTTTTTTTTTTTTTTTTTTTTTTTTTTTAAATAATTTTTTGAAGAGTTTTTGTGAAAAAGATACTGCGGGTCCCACTACACCTATAACCCCCAAATTACAACCATCTTTTTTATAGGAAAAAAGAAAGAAAGAGATGACGTGTCACCCATAACTTACATTACGAAAATAACAGCAAGTGTCATCACAAACAACCATCATATACAAATTCACATTTAATTAGTAGGGGTAACAAAAAGAAAATGAAATGAAAATGTTTTTAAATATATACCTTGCATTTGGTGTTGTGACGGTGCCATTCAGACTCGTAATGATTCTTTTGATCGTTTTCGTTATTGAATTCTGTGTTGCAGATGTTGCATGGCCTCCCGCCTGTCATGATTATTTAGGGGTTTACAATTTTTGCAAGACTTGACAAAATAATTTCACCTGTAAAATTCTTCTATCTCCGAACGCTTCTTAAATGAGCATTACGGGTGCGTTTGGTATAGTAGGATTGGATTTGGGGCAGGATTTGGAGTATATGTGTACAAATTACAAAAGGAAAAGTTAAAAGTCATATTCAAATGTACATACTAAATGTGATTTTGGCCGGTTTATATAGGCATGAATTAGGTTAAATAATTAATTATTCTTGTAACATTTCGCAACCCTTGCACTTCATTTAACCGACTTTTAATTATATTATATACTAAATGTCTAAATGTCATGTGATCTATTCGGGCAACCCTTGCACTTCATCTCCTTTCATGATTGTATAGTTATTATGAGACTGCATTGAATTCCGAGCATTAGCTATCTTGTACTCTATGCAACTACTAAACGACTCCAACTTGGTTCTAACTCTAAAAACTCTATCATCATAACTCCACATTAAATTTAGGGACTGAATCTTATAGTATTATAGATTAATACTTTTATTAAAATATTTTATTATTTAAAAAAGATATAATAATTTATTCACATTGTATAATCAATTAAAAGCATATTTATCAAATTAAACTATTAATACAAATCACAAACTGGGTTAACCCGGGACGTTTTAAACCCGGCGGGTTGACTCGGTTTAATTTGAACCATTTTCGACCCAACCTAGCAAGTTGAACCGGTTTAAATCGACCCATTTTTTGACCGGAACGGTTCAATCGGTTGAACCACTGGGTCGAACCGGGTTTCAAAACATTATGTTAATCCCCAAATCTTTAAACTTTTATTATTTTCATTTATAACTTATACTCCTTCCGTCCCAAAATAATTGTCCTCTTTTGACTTTTTAAAGTCTTCTCCTTTCAACTTTAATCTTAAATATTTTCGTTTGTGTTATGTAATATTTGATGTAAAAATTATGAATGGATTGGTCTTTAAATATATATTTTTATTGATATAATTTTCATTAAGTATTATATAACACAAACAAAAATATTATAGATTAAAGTTGATAAAGAAAGACTTTAAAAAGTCAAAAGAGGACGATTATTTTAGGACGGAGGTAGTAATTTTTTTTTATCAATAAACTATCTGTCACTATAAAATCTCATTGCTATACACGGGTACTCGTCTAGTTTTAATAGAAGTAAAAATAAAAAGATAATTAAATATGTCATTTTAATATATTACAGTAGTTATTACTAGAAGGTACTTGCGTAATGTAGCGGCGGGTATCGAATAATTATTTTTTTGGCTAGTAAATAGTTTTTATTTTAAACATTCCTTATTCAGTATGTCCTGAATATTTTATAACGTATTAAATATATGTTTTTTAAAAGTAAAACGTCTAAATTATTAATAGTGTAAATAGTTGACACTTTTATTTTTTAAATATTAGCATTAAATTAAATTGATGGTTATAAATTTAGTGTTTTTTTATAAACAATTTTATTATGAGGGGTTACTATATGTTTTAAATGAGACTTAAATTTTTAAATTTTACACTGATTTTCTATTTTTTTATAATAATGTTTTTTGTCTTAAAATTTTAAAACTTTCTTTTTTAGAATGTACCGGATAATTTATAATATAGTATATATTTTATTATATTAAAAGGTGATTGAGAAATAGATAAAAAAACATGGGCCCACTGGTTTCTCAAATCCTATCTTTTCATCTACTTTTAGAAAACTCTTGTACTTGAACCACCTTCCGTATGTTGTCACATTAGGGGTTTTTGTTAAACTGTACAATCCGCAATACATACTGTAGAATAGGGGTGTGCATCGAGCCGGAACCCGACCTGTCGCGACGAAGCCCGAATCCCGACAAGCTTGAAAATCTTAACCGAATCCCGACCCGAGTCTAGCCCGAATCGTCCCGAATCCTGAAACGAAACCGATTTGTATGGTTTTTCTTTGTAATCCTGACTTCGTCCCGACTCCCGACCCGAACCGACCCGAATCCCGACAAGCTGAAAAACGCAAACCGAGTCCCGACCCGAGTATGGTCAGTTCGGGACGTCGGGATCGGGACGGTTTTCGGGTGTCGGCCGGGTTTTGCTCAGCCCTACTATAGAAGCCAGCGATGAACTCAATTATTGGATACCTTCTCATAGAGATGGTGCGGATAACTTGTCCCATACTTGAATTACCCATCCTAATCTCAATGGACAAAAATTCAGGGTCCGTTTGGTTTAAGGGGTTTGATTGGGTTTTAGGCTTGAAAAGACAAATCAGTTGTTTGGTTACCAAATTTGGATTAGGAATTTGCTATTAATGACAAATATAGTCACTGTTTCAAAAGAAAGGAGCTAGGGTCGGATTTAATAAAATTGTAGGTCCCTCTTATTTATTCTCTTTCTCGCTCTTCATTTATACTTTTCACTCATCTTTTAATATATATATTTTTAATTATTTATATTTTTTAATACTATATTTTTATCATATATCAAATCCAAATCCAAATTTAAATCCAAATCCAAATCTAAATCATAAACTCACCTACAAACCAAACGGGCCCTCAACCAAACAATTGTTAAGTGTCAAATCAAATCAAAACCCACTTCAAAATGGTATACCAAACGTACCCTAGAAATAATTTGGTTTACAATCCCTACTTCTACTTCCGAACTCTTCTTGCGTTAGAAATAAAAGCATTTAAGAAAATTGAAAATGCTAATGTTTGTTATCAAACAAGCTTTATGCCATAAACGCTAAATATTAAACGCTCTAAAATGCTCTTAAATGTTTCGCGCCAACCATACTTGCTGTAACATATATATCCAAATGAATAATTTATATAAACATAAAATACATGATAATTATCGGTTAGATTTACATGAATTGTTATACCTTTATCATCAATCTTGTAATCACATACTCCCTCCGTCCCAAAATTATTGTCCCTTATTGACTTTTTCGGTCTTTCTTTCTCAACTTTGACTATAAATATTTTTGTTTGTGTTATACAATTTTTTATAAGAATTATACCAAATGAAAATACAATTAAAACTCAATCCGTTAATATATTTTGTATCAAGTATTATGTAATGTAAACAAAAATACTTAAGGTCAAAGTTGAAAAGTAAAGACCGAAAAAGTCAATAGGGGACAATAATTTTGGGACGGAGGTAGTACAATGTTTATAACTTTTAGTGGAGCAGGAACTTATAAGAGCTAGTGTCGAAGTTTAAGCTCTTAAATTCAAATAGTTGGAGCTTATGTTTGTAAGCTGAAAGTCACAAACTAACCATTTAAGGTATGTTTGGCGAAAGTAACTATTGCTGTAATTGGAGATGGTGCTGGAGATTATAAAAAGAGATTATTTTTATAAGCTACATGAAGTAACCTTTGATTTTAAGAGATTATGGAAGATTATTTTTTTTATAATCTCTTATAAGTTCTGTTTGCCAAACAAAGATTATTTTTTAAGTAACTTATTTTTTGAAAAAATAAACATAATCTCTTCATAATTTCATGCGGCAAACATAGCCTAGCCTAAAAAGAAAAATACTCTATAAGTGACAATGTAAACCACGAAACACTAACATTATAATAAATCAACCGTGTCAAAAAAAAAAAAAAAAAAAAAAAAAAAAAACTTCAGCTTACTCCCGCCACCTGCAAGTCTAAACACACAACATGACGGAACACACACATACGATTTAATATAAAAAGGGAAAAATCAGATAACACACGTCATAGAGATGGTGCAACGACCAAGGTCGCCGGTCGGGTGTGGCGGTGCCGCACCGTAGGTGCCCAAAACGCCCTACCCGCACCTAAGCATAACAATAAATAGTACTTCGATTTTTGCTTGGTGGCTCACTTGTTTGAAAAAACAGGTATGAAACAAACAACATATTATAAACCATTCACATTCGATTCAAAGAGGCTAAAAAGCTTACAAAACACCAATTTATCATATAATCAAGACCAATAAGGCAATAACATCTATTATATAAAAATGTCGCCGAAACATATGAGAAAAAACAAGAACTAAAGTCTAGAGTCGTTTAGAAGTCCTAATACTCAACGTTCTTAGGAAGATTGCGGATCACATTACTTTTCATGCTCATCTTGGATCGCATGGCCTCTACCCCTGACCGATTCATTTGCTTCATCACCTTCATTCTTACCATGTTCTCTTTTGACTGCACTATTGACAAACCCATGGTGCTATACCTGGACTCACATAAACGTTCACAATCAGAAACACATTTTAATTTGCATAAAATTTTATGTTTACTCTTAGTATTTATCAAGTATGATAGTTCACCTTGCGGCTATGACAGCAGTAATGGCAACATCATTTGGAGTTGGGCGTGGCTTTTGACGATAATAACGTAGATATTCCCTAGAACCAATTGCTCTTGTTGATATTCCTTCATCCGTAGCTCTAGTAATGATGAGTTCAGCACCACCACTTCCGAATTCTATACCGTCACTTGTGCCATCAGCAGTAATGAGTTGCTTCTCACTTCCATCTATGTAACTAAAAATTCAGAAAAAAAAATTATTTCAGTAACCATTTGTGAATTATGCACTGAACCCTTGCATCAGATGATTGGAAATTGTCCTTTTTATGTTTACAAATGTGGGTGTCAATGAAGATGTTTAAGTATATGGTAGACCCATGCAATATGTTTATTGCCCGATTAGCTCATATAGTTCACACTTATATGATGGTCTATTAACTACAAATGTTAGACAGTGCATTTAGAGGAACATATGAAACAGGGATACATATATATTCAAGATAAAACAGACTCGACTATAGCTACCTGCTGCTATAATCATAGAATTCATCTAATTCAGCTTCTTCTTCATCATCACCATCACCATAGTGAACTCTGCAATGACCCTTTGCCACCATGTGCTTCCTAACCGCTTCCAAACTGTTGAATGGTTGGCAATTAATGCAATACAAACACATGTGATCACGTTTCACCTGCAAAAGCATCATGACAGTAAGACTCGTGTTACAAAGTAACAAATACAGGCGTGTGTTTAAGAAAGATTGCAAGTGATGTACCTTAAGTCCAAGATACGTAAGAAAGCCTTGTGGATCTTTTAGATACTCAACATCAGGTATGAAGAAACCATGACGCTTATGCATATGAATCATACACTTTTCAATAGTTTCATGCTCTTGGTCACACATAAAGCAACAAGTCGGATCCACTTCATCTTCATCCTCATCCATATCATCATCAGATTCTACTCCGTCCATATCCATATGATTTGTTTCACCAGCCAAGTCATCGTTTTCGCCAACCTCCTCCCATTCATCACTTCCATCACTGAAATCTTCAAATTCGTCTTCGTGTTGGGATAGCTTGTTCACCAAACGTTGTGCAAGTGGCTTTACTATTGCAATATTCTCATTTGAATGACCATCTTGGATTAGCCGTGTCGTGTGTGCCCGAGAGTTCAGATGTTGGGCATGAGCCTTGGAGCTTCTATATCCTTTGCCACAAAGGCCACAGGTGTACAGCATGGGAGGCGCATTTAGCTTATTTTTCTCTTCGGCTAGTGTGGTTTGTCTGGCTAAGAAGAGTGCTTCTGTCACTCCTGGTACCCCTGCAATCTGATATTTCACATATAATGAAATCAATATGACAAGAAGATAAGCTAAACAAAGAGGGCGTTTCAGATTCTAATTCTTTCTGCTTATAGGCAGAACCAGTCAATCAGATAAGCTGCTTGAGAAAAGCACTTGAGAAGACACGTTTGTTTCGCTTATGCTGTATTTGTTAGCAAGTAGCAACCAAATCATATTAATCAAGAGCCTTAGGTTATATTTATGAAGGTAAAAAGGTAATGATCCACTTCAGACACGGATTTCGAAATAAGGTCGTAACTTGCTTATTGAAATACTCCTTAAATGTTACTCTACATAGAAGCAGTTCGGTTTTATCCAAACACTTCTAATACCCATCTGCCCACAAATACCCCAAACATCATATGCACAACATCTTTATTTCGTTGTAGGTAAGCTCTAAAGTAAAAAAGTGATGAACCAAAATTCTCCTAATAATGGCATCATATATCAAAATTTGCTCTACACAGTTTAGCATAAAAACCAACAAATAAAACCCGAATTCATTCCTAATCCTCTTTCCATTAAACTACTAATACATCAGAAGCAGACGATTGTAAAGCATCCAAAACTGTTAACAAATTTAGCTCCTCGACCTTTTCTTTTTTAACGGCAACTAACTATGTCGTCCTAAGCAGAACTTGAACCCACACAGGCATTTGGGACACAAGCTCTAGGGCATTGTTACGGACACAAGCTCTAGTAATTTAGTATGCTAACAAATGAAAATGATTTAATTGATGTTGAAATTAATGAAAAAGATATTATTATACCTTGCGTTTGAGGTTGTAACGGTGCCATTCAGATTTGTAATGATTCTTTTGATCGTTTTCGTTATTGAATTCTGTGTTGCACGCGTTGCAGGCTAATGAAGGTCCTGTCATACTTTTTTTACTTTTATTTTTAGAAATGAGTGTTTGTGGAGAGATGAACAAGAGAGAAGCTGGGGGTTTAAAAAGGCGGAGGGAGGGGAGGAGGTCGGTAGCAGTGTCTGACCTAATCGCCTGCGTCATTCATTTCCTTTCCCCA
>JARVZY010002991.1:0-17126 GCA_030686995.1 Artemisia argyi
AATAAACAAAAACAAGTAATATAAAATAAAAAATAAAACAACTAAATAAACATATATACATAATCATAACAATTAAATATGTATAAAACACGTAGCCACATGCAAATCTTATTCAATAGTCCTATTAATAATCAAATCTAGGTGTATAACGTATTTATTCAATTACGGCTTTCTTCTTCTAGGAAAAAGAGCCACATACATCGATAAATCGATTGCGTAAGCCAAAACTAAACAAATACCGCATAGCACATAATTGATTGCTTAATATTGGAGTCTTCCCCAATTCGACATCTATTAATAAATTTACATGTTTCGATATAACTTAACCATTAATTTATATATATCCAATTTAAACCATTTAAATTATCACACAATAAAATCCATGCAAATATGCACTTTTTCATGGATTAAGTTTAACAATTAACATATTGCACCAAGATCGTTTATTAAAACGCATAACAAATTACATGACATCCTAGGGTTTCTAATCATATTAAAAAATCAAAAACCAAAACCCTAAAACCCTTTAAGGTCAAAATCGACCCATAAAAAAAATTAGGGTTAGGAATCTAAAAAACCCTAAAAACATGTAACTAAACGAATCAAGATCCAATTTTTATGCGTTTCGATAATTAATTACACATTATAACGGCTCTAGATGCCACTGTTGGAATTATGATATCATGACATTCATATATTATAAACCAAACACATCAAGTGAGCATAGCGGAAGCAATTATAACAAGATCATATAACATGTAATTAATTAATCAATATTAAATAGTAAACGTACCTTTGTGATTCTAGCCCGAACAAGAATCAAACTGCAATATTCAAATCAAGAACCCTAATTAGGGTTTATGTGGATTACAAGAATTACCCCTTACCTCTTTTGTAATTCAATCCAAGATTCAAACAATAGTGTGTTTGAATCACGTTCTTGTACACACGTACTAATTCAAGAAAAAATTTATGCAAGTAAATTAAACACAAAACTTAGTTGAACAATGAAAATCGAATCCCTTAGGGATTAGTTTTGATGGATCGACTTTGGGACAAAGAAAAGGAGAGAAAACACCAAGATGTGTGTGTACAAGTTATGAGAAAACAATGCACCTTGGCTTTGTTTATATACTATTGAATACTTGGAGCTCAAGGCACAAAAGAGGTGGGTTTCCCCCTTTGGCCGATCGGTTTGGAGTCCCCCAAGGGATTTCGGAACCTTCCCTTGTTTCCAAATATTCATTAGTATTTCTTTACTAATATTCGTCTAACGGTCGTTAGTCATTATCCGTTAAATACTAACGGTCGTTACTAGTTTTGTGTTTATTAATAATTACGTATAACATTTATAAATAATTATTTCTTTTACTCTTCATACGTATTGTGTGCAATCCCGTGATCTCGAGTTCGATCCTAACACACGACTGAGATTCGCTCTAGGTCTATAAAACCAACAATGGGAACTATAAATTTTAGATATCGTGACCCAGTTGAGAAATTATATGAACTTTTAACTCACTTTGAATTTGAGATTCGCTCTAGGTCTATTTCTTTCACTGGACTTTCGAAAGTCATTCGTAGCGAGTTTTTGATCTTGAATTGGAAGATATATAACTAGAAGTGTATAATTGAAAAAGAGGTGGGCATTGTGGACCAAATTTGTAATGGCATGTTTACTTGGGGGGCTAAGATTGTATTGGCTCATTTACTTGCACTTTGCAATTTCAGTTTTGTATTCTAGAATAAAAATCAATATCTTAGAAAACAGTCGCAAGTTTTTTGGTAAATTGAGAAACCCCATTACGTGTAAAACTTTAAACCTATGTGTAGAAGAAAGTTCCAGTTTCAATTGAATACTATATGCTTTTATGATAGAAAATATTCAAATAGGGTTCAGGTCACAAAGTAGTAACGAACAAAGTAGTAACAATTATAAAACGTGAACTATATTAAATATCATTAAATGTATCGAACTTTCATAAAGTGATCTAATAGGCACATTTTGATGTGTTATCACGTTATAAATAGCGGCACGTGTCTGTTTTAATGGTATGACAATACATCAGAATGTTCATGTCAAAAAGTTCATTGCATTTAATGATACTTTTTGTAGTTTACGTATTCAGGTAGAATTTTAAAAAAACTAGTTGCTATTTTGTGACGTAAACCTTAGAAAATAAAGAATTTAGAACACCCCACAACAAAAATATATGATGTATAAAAGTTTGTTAGTTTAACATCAAGCACCTTTATTATAAAGTAATGCCAAATATAAAAATAAAAGTTAACTACTCCACGATTCTTCCCAGGTTGTAGAGGAGGGTGTCATTATGACATAAACAGACTTTTCTCAAAGTCAAAATCTTATTTTATAATGTCTCTTTCTAGTTCTAAAGTTATTACAGTAA
Organism: Artemisia argyi; assembly: GCA_030686995.1. Classification (NCBI taxonomy): domain Eukaryota; kingdom Viridiplantae; phylum Streptophyta; class Magnoliopsida; order Asterales; family Asteraceae; genus Artemisia; species Artemisia argyi. The sequence continues at coordinate 2,412 of JARVZY010002991.1, forward strand.
TAGTATAATAAATCAAATCAAGTGTTATCACATGAAGAAGTTCCTTTTGAACAATTAACCAGAAGTTGGATTAGTGACAATTTTTCTCGTTTAGCATAAAGTTGAGTTAATCACAGAGGAAAAGACAAGAGACGTAACTCTTGTGCTTAAAAACATGCCTAACAAGAGGATTTAAAAAAGTATCAAAATAAAAAGTGGAGATGAAGAAAGATAAAATGTGAACAAGTGGGTCCTTCTGATTTCACCAATAAGAGGATGACATATGTTTAGTCATGTTTTTATGCATGTCAATCAAGGCTCTCTTTTAAAATATCTGATTATATTTGTAATTTTTACCATAAGAAACCGATTTATAGTGTATTTTCTAAAAATTATCAAAGTTTACCTCTCGACTATAACTTTCTGGCACCGCCCTGATTAATCATCAATACCTCCTTTACTAGGAGGGTGTTTGTCTTAGCTTATTTGACAGACTTATTAACTTATTGAAAATTTGATAGCTCATAAGCACAACTTTTTGGGCTTATAAATTTATCACATTGAGCTTACAAACTTATATAAAACTTTGAAAGCTCAAGTAGAAAAACTCGTAAACGAGTTTATAAGCTTATCAAATTTTCAAGTATAATATAGTTTTTCGAAAAGATTTATAGGATTGTGATTAAAGTACGCTTTGCCACAAAGCGAATTCTACTCGGTTCAACCAAGTTAGAGCATTTCAGCGTTAGCCGACATTTTTGGCCTTTGCATGTTTGTGCTTGGTTGTTAATGATAGAAGGGATAGCAAAAGAATGAATGTGTAACAAACTAATAATTAATCCATCTGCACACAATATTTTACAGCAAACAAATTCTGTTTAATTTGTTTGACACCGAAATTGAAATACTAGACACCAACTTGTCTAATTCAACTTGGCCGAATTTTTACACTTCGGCTAACAACTCTGTTAAACTTATATTCACAACTGCACTATGTGTCGATAAAGTTACACAAAACTAAAAGCTGCGCACTTTTAGCAGCAGACATCAATTTACATGAACATCGGATAGATGTTATTCAGGATGTGAGCGTCTGCAGCATCTGCAACGGCGTGATCAAGCTGATCAAACATGGTCCACTCATTCCTTCTATAAGTATATCATATGTTCTTCATCATAAGTTATTTGATCGTTCTTTCTTGAGCTTTATGAGTTCAACGGTGAAATGGGCTTAACGTATGTGTGTTCTTCCGAAAGATGATGCACCAATTTCACTCTCGGTATTCTGCATAACATTAAACATACATATGTATTGGAGTCAAATGTGTTGCGTTACAACTTCTAGAGAAAACAAAATCGTCTGCATTAAATAATGGGTGGAATTATTAGGGCAAATTTAATGTAGTAGTAACGTACTTTGCAAATTGGTTCAATTTGGTAATTGGTAATTGTCCTAGTTTGGTAGACACCGGCTAGTTTGGTAATTGATGTTTTATTTGCTCCTATTTGGTAATTATATTCTCGAATTCTGGTAATCATAGTTTCTTTTTGGTCGTATTTGGTGGTTACTATTTTACACTACAATTACGAAACTAGCTGGTATAAATAACTTTAACTACCAGGTTGGAACATAAATAGATATAACTACTGAATTAGACCATCTCGAAAAGTACGTTGCTGATTTACGGAATTTGCTCAAACTTAAAAAGTCAAAGTTGACTTTCATAGGGACGGAGGGAATACAAGGTAATGTCCTGTGATCGACTATATATTACCTGAGATTTAGGTGAGGGAAACACGTTCCAAAATCGAAGTGTTTCATCTCCAGCTCCCGTCACAATTGTCTGCAAAAAGCCATTATTCCATGTTAAATTCATGATAACTGGTCCCTAAACTTATGACAACAAACAGAATTAAAAATAATAATAAAAAATACCTGTCCATCAGGTGAGATTGCAAGGTAGAGGACTCTATATGTATGCCCAGTAAGTGTCGCAAGCTGCATCGCCGATTAAAAATTTAAAGTAAAGGAAGTTAGCATAAACTGCACAAGTATGCAAATGTACTGCGAAAAGTAAAAGGTGGCAATTTCTACCCATTTGTTTTTTAATGGTAAAACCAAAACATATTTAACGGGTCAAATGGGTAGATTCGCCCAAAGTGCATTATTGAAATTAATGTATTGAAAAAAGTGATCATTTTATTAAGAAAAGCATATTATCACCAACTGTTTATATAAGAATTCAAAAAATTTACAACCAAGTATTTCGGGTCAATCCAAACTGTTTCAACCCGTATGTTTTGACTTGACCCATTAATATCTCTACTACAGACGATATACAGATTTAGCAACCTAATATAACGTTGACTATCTGCTAAACATATTTATCTCTATTCTGAAGCTGAAGATTATGGTAAAAAATATTGTTCAAATTGGTGAACCCTGATCATTGTTTTATTAAATTGTTAAATGACTGATCATGCATTTTTTTCCTTTAGATAACCATATTGTTATTAAAAAAGTTACCTTGGACATAGTAGGGTATCTCCAAACAATAATCTGATTTTGGGAATATCCATGGGTGCTCACGAGTTCATTCACATTCTTTGACCATACGAGATTGCACACCTGCCATTGTAACACCACACGGAGTTGGCAGTCTGTTTATCAGTTATTGTTTTGTATTGATGGTAATGGATAGCTTTCACTGGAATTTCATCAATAAGGAAATGTAGCAACAAATTTGGAACATCCCGAATTGATATTTGTTGCAATGTTCAAGGAACCAAAAAGGTAATGGATAACAAAATAGAACTAGGATTCACAGAAAACACGTTTGGCAACTTCTAATATTTACAAAGGATCCGCAGTAGGGATATTCATTTATACATGTTTGTCTTCTTGACTTTAAGGAATGGAAAAGGAAGGGATATTCATTTATACATGTTTGTCTTCTCGACTTTAAGGAGTGGAGACTACAACAATTATTGAACTTTACTGGCATATCAACAATTATTGGTTCACTTCTGATCCAATAAGCATAATCATGATTTACACATTAAGGAACTGTGAAGTACAAAAATGTTACCTGGCTACCGGTATCCATGCAGCTCAGGTGAGAATTAGTGGTTGTGTTCCAAAATCGTATACATCGATCTGCAGTACCTCCACCGGATGCCAAGAGTCCATGAACATGCGGAGACCATGCAATTGCTTTCACAGCAGCCGTATGCTCACAATATTTCAGGACAGGTTGTGTCGAATGTTGGTTCCAAACAAAAAGCTGCACGAAATCGAAAAATATAAGTCATTAATTACTCACCCAAAAATAATAATAGAAGATATGTATATTAATTACTTACCCTGTTATCATTTCCACCAGATGCTAATTCGCGATTATCATATGACCACTTGAGTCCACATACCTACAATTCATGTGTCAATAATTGAGATGATATTATAAGAAAGAAATCATACAGTTTAAAAAAAAAAAAAAAAAAAAAAAAAAAAAAAAAAAAAAAAAAAAAAAAAAAAAAAAAAAAAAATCTATAGTAACAAATAAAAGATTTACAGGATGTAAAATAGCTTACCTCTGATTTATGACCACTTAATTTACTAACAAAATCTTCTTGTGCACGAGGATCACGTAGAAGAATACTTTTATCTCGACTTCCTGAAGACAACATAGACGAACTCCAAGCTAAGGCGCCAACACGTAATCTATGTCCTTCCATTGTTCTTACTCTCTTACAACGAGCAGCGTCCCAAATCTGGAACAAAGAGAACACCATCATTCAATATGCTAAGATTCAACCATCACGTTTAAGTATATATAAGAGAACAATACTTACCTGAACTTTACCGTTGCTAGTCCCAACAGCAAGACTAGTCCCCCGTTGCGCCCACCCAACCGAACACACACTATCATCATTCCCCAAATCACACAACTTCGTCACCTGCATTTGCATTAAAGTTTGATTATCAATAATAGTAACAAATATAATCTTATAAAAACTAGACCTTAATGTTTGAAATTTACCTTACTACTGCAAGCATTCCATAAATAAACACAATTCCCCAATCCAACAGCCAACACGTTGTGGGAAGACCAATCAACAAGATTCAAATAAAAATCATCTTGCAACGCTGGTGCATCCAAAACCTACAACCAACACAAAGTCCAATGTATTAGTCCGAATCCAGTACTTAACAAATAGAATATTATTTTTTTCAAATCAACCAAAAATCACAACCCACAATGGTGTCCCATACTAAGATCCAAAAACTAGCATAATGGTGTTATGATCAAAAGCAACAAGTTTCTGGTGTAAGAACCAAACAACTTGCCAATTTACTTAGCCTATTTTATGATAAAGTTACTGACTTGCATACATATTTCTAGTCAAATAAGAGGGTCTCCAGGGACTGCATTTTGGAGTAGATTATCCGGTTATTGCATTTAGAAACACAGATAATCAGAAAAAGTGTGGCATATCATTTGAAACAATCTGATTATCTATGTTTTCTTAGAAACAAAAACATCAAAAGAAAAGCAACTTTCTTCAGTGAAACGGATCAAAGGCAATTCCGAACATCCCCTAAAAATTACCAAACCCGTTTTCAAATTCAGTACGATCACAAAAATAAACCACATTGCTATCCAAATTTCTAGTTCTAAGGAAATAATCATAATCAAGTTTATTTTCTTAACTATTGCTAATCTACTAAATTACCAACATTTAGACCACTATCTAACAAATTATCGAGAACAATTACCAAAACAAATAATAAGAGCGTTTCAGGGACTGCATTTTAAAGTAGACTATCCAATTATTACATTTGCAAAGCCCGGATCATTAGAAAAAAAGTGTGGAAAATCACTTGAATTAACGTGACCATCCACGTTTTCTTAGAAACAAAAAACAGTTTTGAAAAAGCAACTTTCTTTTGTAAAACAGATTGGTTCAACACAATCCCATACATCCCCTAAATTCTTATAGGCTGTATGTGTCTACTAAATTACCAAATTACAATTTCCAGAAGAAAGTACAATTAGCAACGACCCAACACATTATCGAGTACAATTACCAAAACAAACAATAATAATAAAAAAAGCAACTTTCTTTTGTAGAACGGATCAAACGCAATTCCAAAACATGCCACATTGCTATTCTAGATTTCTAGTCCTAACGAAATATCATAATCAAGTCCATTTTCTTAACTATTGCTAATCTACTAAATTACCAACATTTAGAAAACTATCCGACACATCATCTGATTATTGCATTTGGAAAGAGCAGATAATCAGGAAAAAAAAATGTGGAAAATCACTTGAAATAGCGTATTCTTAGAAACAAAAAACAGTTTTGAAAAAGCAACTTTCTTTTGTAAAACGGATCAAATGCAATTCCAAATATCCCTATATTACCAAACCTATTTTCAAAATCTCCTAAGTTACCAACACCTAATAAACTACATATAATCACCAGGCCAGACACATTATCGAGTACAATTACCAAAACAAACTAATAATAATAATAATAATAATAATAATAATAATAATAATAATAATAATAATAATAATAATAATAATAATAATAATAATAATAATAATAATAATAATAATAATAATAATAATAATAATAATAATAATAATAATAATAATAATAATAATAATAATAATAATAATAATAATAATAATAATAATAATAATAATAATAATAATAATAATAATAATAATAATAATAATAATAATAATAATAATAATAATAATAATAATAATAATAATAATAATAATAATAATAATAATAATAATAATAATAATAATAATAATAATAATAATAATAATAATAATAATAATAATAATAATAATAATAATAATAATAATAATAATAATAATAATAATAATAATAATAATAATAATAATAATAATAATAATAATAATAATAATAATAATAATAATAATAATAATAATAATAATAATAATAATAATAATAATAATAATAATAATAATAATAATAATAATAATAATAATAATAATAATAATAATAATAATAATAATAATAATAATAATAATAATAATAATAATAATAATAATAATAATAATAATAATAATAATAATAATAATAATAATAATAATAATAATAATAATAATAATAATAATAATAATAATAATAATAATAATAATAATAATAATAATAATAATAATAATAATAATAATAATAATAATAATAATAATAATAATAATAATAATAATAATAATAATAATAATAATAATAATAATAATAATAATAATAATAATAATAATAATAATAATAATAATAATAATAATAATAATAATAATAATAATAATAATAATAATAATAATAATAATAATAATAATAATAATAATAATAATAATAATAATAATAATAATAATAATAATAATAATAATAATAATAATAAAAAAAAAAAAAAAAAAAAAGCAACTTTCTTTTGTGAAACCGATCAAACGCAATTCCAAAACATACCACATTGCTATTCTAGGCTTCTAGTCCTAACAATTGCTAACCTACTAAATTACCAACATTTATCAAGCACAATTACCAAAACAAACAATAACAATAAAAAAAGCAACTTTCTTTTGCAAAACGGATCAAACGCAATTACAAAACATACCACATTGCTATTCTAGACTTCTAGTCCTAACAATTGCTAACCTACTAAATTACCAACATTTATCAAGCACAATTACCAAAACAAACAATAATAATAAAAAAAAGCAGCTTTCTTTTGTAAAAGGTATCACGCACAATTCCAAAACATACCACATTGCTATTCTAGATTTCTAGTCCTAACGAGATATCATAATCAAGTCTATTTTCTTAACAATTGCTAACCTACTAAATCACCAAAAACATTTATCGAATAAAAAAGACTCACCTTGTAAGGAGATCTAGGAACTTTCCTAGGTGCCTTAACCGGACTATTCACAAAACCACCACCAGCAACATTACCATCCTCCTCACCCGAAAACAAATCCAACCCATCAATCCTCACTCTAGTCTCACTCTTAAACCTAAAGATATTCCTATTCACATTCCCCCCATTCCCAAACACCCCCCTTTTATCCGGTGTACCCGGACAAAACCCTCCAAGATCAAGATCAGAACCAAACAAAGCCTTCCTCAAAAGCGCGGTATACGCCGCAGAAGACGACGTCGTTTCATCGTTGTTGTTATTGGGTGATGGAGATGGTGATGAGGTGGCGGGTGGGGTTTGAGGGGGGGTTGTGATGTTGAAGAGGTTGAAATTTGAAGCGGATCGAGATGGGATGAATCTGTCTGAGTAGATTGTGCGGGAGGGTGATGGGTGGTAGTACGATGATGGTCGTTTTTTAAGGTTGTTGTCGTTGTTAATGTCTGTGTCTGTGTTCTTCATGTTTGTTGATTAAGATTTGGTTTTTTGGTTTGTTGGGTGGTTGGTTTTTTTAAGGATGTGTTATGATGGGGTGTGTGATGGTTTTATGGTTTTTTTTTTTACCGGGAAGGGAGGGTGGTAAAGTGTAAATATGTAGCGATTTCCCGGGAAATTATTGTATTTTATTGCCTACTTTTATTGTTACTGACTTACTTCACTTACTTGCCTAATTATAATACTTTTTTTTTTCTTCTTCCAAAACTTAGAATTTTAAAATTTGAGTAATGTTTAAACTCTATAATATCATTGATTATGGTAACAAAATTAATCACTAAATTTAGGGGTGAGCAATCCCGACCGATACCCTCCCGTCCTGATCCCGACACTCGACTTCTTTTCTGATACCGATCCGACTGTAATCGGGTCGGGAGTCGATTTGCGTTTTCCTGGTAATCGAGATTCGGGATGGTCCCGAGAAAACACAGCCAAAATCAAGATTCGGGATGATTTGGGATCATTATCGGGATTTGGGATGAGTCGGGACCATTATCGGGTCGGGAGTCGGTTTGGGTTTTTCCCCGTTGTCGGTATCGGGATTAGTCGGGAAGGGTCGGGATTCGTCCCGATCCTCACCCCTAACTAAATTAATATTTTATATATTAAATTTATGCTTAAACTTTTATCATTTTTTGTTATACTCATAAACTATTTTTTTACAATGACTACAAATTAAACCCGTAATATTAAGATTCACGCCAGAATTATAAATTCGCAAGTATAATCATTTGCCTTTATATGCCGTCACTTTATGCGAGCATTTATCTAGTGGATAAATATTGTTACTATATTTTTTATATGGTGGTATGACAAGTAACTGCTTTGTCGATGATTCGCAGTGTATAGTTTAGATAGGTAGGATTTTATAGTCTTCAAGTGATAACCCAATAAAAGTTATTGGTTGCAAGTTGTAACTAGCTCCAAAAGAAGTATTTAGTTTTGATTATTGCTAGCAACAGCTCTAATGATTGTTGTTAAGCAAAAGAATCAATTACAAGATCACACATGCATGATTTATAATGGATGTATAAAGTGGAAAAATTTTCGAAAACGTGAATACACAATCAATACTTGATTTTGATTGGCTGAAGTATTTTCTTGTAACTAACTAGAAGGGTATCTGTGCAATGCGGTGACAAGTACCCGGTGACTATTTTTGTGGTGAACAAATGTTTTTTTATTTTAAACTTTCTTTATTTAGCATATTCCAAATACTTTATAACGTATTAGATATATATGTTTTTCAAAAGCAAAATGTCTAAATTATTAATAGTGTAAATAGTTAGCATTTTTATTTTTTTAATTTTAACATTAAATTGACAATTATAAGTTTAGTTAAGCTTTTTTATAAATAATTCTATTAAAATATCTCATTATTGGAGGGGGTTACTATATTGTTTAAATAAGACTTAAATTTTTAAATTTTACATTAATTTTTGAATTTTTCTTTTATGATAATGTTTTTTGTCTTACAATTTTAAGACTTTCTTTTATAAGAAGTCCTAAATGTTTTATAATGTAGTATAGATTATAGTAAAATATGATCTATAAACCATGCCTTTAGGATTGTCATTAGCGAAATTCTTTAATTTTTATAAAGTATTTAGGTAAAGGTGGAGATGATATGTGATTCTGATGAACATATTCGGAAATATTTTTTTCTTAAATTCTAACACTTTTTTTGAACGACATTTTGTTGCACACTTATATCACTTGTCTCACATATAATATTTGACAAATGTTTTAAACAAGACTTAAACCCACAATATATTAGTTGATATGCCATTCATATACAACTAGAGTCTAAAGGCGTTGGGTATCTTAAAGTTTTATACAACAAATGAGACACTTATAAATAAGAATCGCTGGAATAACATTGTAAAAACTATTTGTAATTGAAAAAAATTGGGTAAATTTTTTTAAGATAACATCTTAATCAGTGTTGCAAAAGAAGGCTTACGAACCTGATTAATCGCCGCCTAGGCGTTTTGGACCACCGACTTTTTCGATAGTAAATCGGTCAAACAAATTGGTCAACCATTGTCAATGGCGGTCAACGACTATCAACGATGGTCAAACTTGCCGACAACTTGCAAATCTTCAAGAAATGCCCAAAACTCACCGAAACTAGTTTTAATCACTTATAGTCGCTGTTTAAATCTATTACAAAATGTTTTCTAAGGAAAATCTTGCCAGGAATACGTGAAACTTGTCGGAAATACCCAAAACTTCCCCGAAATACTAATCCAGTTAATCATCGATTAATCCCACCTAAATCGTTTACAAGCTTTAAGTGGGTCGACCGCCCAACTACCGATTCATGATTTTGCAACCTTGATCTTATTATTAAAAAAGTTCCTACAATTGTGTACTTTAATATAAACATTCGTGTTAAAAGACTTGCAAATGCTAAAGACTACTTGGTTTTTTGTCGCAGTTCATCGCTCATTATAAGGCTTTAACATGTTTTGTTAAAGTTTCTTTTATGTTATACCTTTAAATCGGCAGAGAAATAACAATTTCGTATACTCGTAGGTGTCAACAACTAACCATTCACCTAAGACTAGCCCTAAGCAATGTCCAGTTGTCTACTACTAACTGAAAGGAGTTGAAATTAAAACCATGACCCGTTTAAGAGTAATTTGACTTGATTAGTAGATAAAAGTTATGATAAAGTACGAAATTAAAACAATATTATTGTATGTCACGTTAAAGGGGTAACACAATTCCCTAGAGGAGGCAGGAGTGGACTCCGTGAACCTCATGAATTGAACTTGCATAATGTAAAAAAGTGTCGACAACATCAATTTTAAAAAAATGCACATTGTCATATGAAATTGTGCTACAAATCTTTTTTAATCTTATTAGATTAACTTCATGGCTTTTAGTGCCGGTTAACAACTGAATCTACAACACTCGTTCACAATATGTACCAAAAAGAACCGTCCAATAACTAGGTAACAAAGTGTAGACTTGTTTTTATCGTAAAGTAGTTGCAATTAGAATGGGACACCCTTTTCCAAAGTACCCTACCACAAATATATAAATCCATGGTTTATGACAAAATCGGATGCATATTATCAGCATTGTAAATATTGTTGTAACTATTAATTTAATCATTAATCAACTCTTGTCTTTTAACAATTTCCCAAATAACTAACGTCAAGAATCTACTTGGAAATTGATGCTTCAATGCTTATAGTATGAAAATCGAACATTGATATAAACTACTAGTATTTCCTTTAGTTGTTTCATAGATTTAAATCGCACATGTTAAGGGCCCATTTGTACAAAATGAGTTTTTTTTTACCTTTCACGCGCGCGTTACATATATTAGCGAAGATGTGAGATCAATATAGAATTCATATTTGACATAGAACCAATGAAACAATCATAGTTATCCATTTTTTTTAATCTAAATTAATAAAAACCATTTTTCACATTTTTAAAACAGCATATCTTGCAAACGGTAAATCTTCAAGCTACAAAAAATCATTATCGCGACGAGAATTAAATTATCTTTCTAGAGATATGCAATTATATATACTTTCGACCATTTTTTTTAATTTCCGCCCAGAAAAATCATATATGATTCGTAAAAATCACATATGATTTGACTTTTACAAATCACATATGATTCTTACGAATCACATTGTGATTTTTACAAATCACATGTGATTTTTCTAGACGGAAATTTTGAAAGAAAGTTCGTCGAAAGTACATAATAATGCATATCTATAAAAAGATAATTTAATTATCATCGCGATAATATGATTTTTTTCGCGTAACGATTAACGGTTTGCGAGATATTTAATTTTTAAAAAAGAGTGAAAGTTTGTTTTTTTTATTTTAATAAAAAAAATGAATGACTAATATTGGTTCTGTAGGATCGTGATATGTTGATTATTGTGATGATTCGGGTGGCCTAGGAAGATGGAAGAACAAGCAAACCATGGTTATAAGTTAGAGAGAGAAAGAGAGAGGGGGAAGTTTCTAGAGAGAGAAAACACACTAGTTGTGTGTGTATTATGAAACAATCAACCCTTTCTTTGTGTGGGAGAGGGTTTATATACACTTACAGTATACGCTCCTAAAGTGGGCTATGGGAGTGAGCTGACAGTGGGTAAAGACCCGACCCACTCCACGATGAGACTAAATCTAAACTATTATTATACTAATTCTACGATATCTAATAATAACAAGCCTACGAGCTATATAAACGTTAAATGGATACTCGGGGTGACCGAGTCTTTCATATGAATATTTATATTCCTAACAGGTTCATTGGTTATATAGCAAATATAAATTTTATATTGATCTTTTGTGATCAGGGAAAATGTTTTACGACAAAGGCCAAAACAAGAGATTTTACCGTGCCAACTAAAAGCCAACGTCAGAGCCACACCAAGTAAAAGTGCTTAAATAAAAAGAGATGATAAAGCCACAAGCTGTGTTTAGCAAAATTAAGTGTAATATTGAAGTTAAATCTGAATCTTTAGATTTTATGCTTTGAGATTACTTTTTTGACATTTTTTTTATTGGTTTAATTTGTCGGTCAAAAGAAACTTGCATACTGAAACTTCACAAGTTTGTTGTTATTTGCACAATGCACATAATGAAATCAGCTCAAAGTTATTGTAAAGTTTCAAAGATTGTAAATCAACGATATATGTGAAAACTTCTTAAACATTATAAGGGAAAAACTTTTAATTATGTTTATCAAAACTTAGATTTTTATGTTTTTTACTGATAGCCAAATAGTCTCTTGTTTTTCTTGATTTATCATCCTTTGTCCTTTACTAAAATTTTATCTCCACCTTCAATTAGTATTCACAAAGGCCATCTCCTAATTTATTTGATTATTTATAGGCTTGACATTTTATACATGTAATTATTTTATACACCTCTAGAATTTGGAATATTACAGATCATTAGACTTCAAAGATTCTAAATTAGAGTACATGCACATAGTTTATGACACCATCTGCCGTTTCTGGACTACAATATATTAACATGTTCATGTTGAATATATTTTCATGCTGAGTATATTTTCATAGACAAGTAATTAATGTGATGCAAAATATAGAGGTGATAATTCTCATGTTATCTACGCTAATGATTGAATGTGCTCGCAACAAACCATGTCGGAAAGCTTGACCTGCTCTTATTAGAAGAGGAGTTATGATCAATTGATCATGCATATCAAGGTGTCTTAGTGTTGTTTTGAAACGTTTAGTGTTCTTGTTAAAACTTAAAACTATGTGGTTATCTAATTGCGTGACTTGTTTTCTACCATGGGCATCGGCCATCGTTGCTAGAGGACTACCCTAACTTGACTTTAACAGAAGTTGCTGAAACTTTTAATCAATCTCTAGATATAGAAATAACATAATTGAAGCACATCTCAGAGCGGTGGAGGGTGCACGTGCCGTTACGAAATCTAAGAGATAATTGGAAAAAGTGAACAATTTGGTGAAAAGTTGGAACGAAACAATCAATTCGATCAGGGGTTAAACTCTATCTATGATTGTTTTTCTTATAGGATTTACAAGTGTGAAGTAACTAGTTAGCATAAAACAATTACAAAAACATAAACACAACCACTGAAACATAGCCACTAAATAACCAAATTGTAAGACCATCGACATCTCGATGTTTAACATGAGCGATAAATTCATTTAAAAAAAATCATATTAAAACAGTTCAACTATAGCATCAAATAGGTCCAAAGCAAAATTATAACATAAACGAAACACGCAGAAAGCCCCATAAATAGCGAGACACAAAGCACCCAAATACATCACAAGAGTACTAAACATCTCCATTAGGGACCAAAGTGGATTAAAACACCAACTGATAGCAGCAAAAAGCTCCGTAGCAACATGAAACTTCAAAACAGCAAACAGCGCCATAACAACACCAAACAACGCCCTAAGTACTGATTTCAGCTCCATCTGCTGGTACGTATGCAGTTAGACCTTAGATTGGAGTATCGACTAATTATAAGGATGATTAACTAGGGATGAGGATATGGCTGTTTAATTTGTGAAGGCAGTTAAAAAGAATTGTTTATAAAGAAAGTTACTTGCATGGTAAGATATTGACTTAGGATCAAATGAGAAGAAAACTTAAAATAAGAAGAATGAGAAATAACTATAGACACATATTTGAGATGCATCAACTTGAATTACATGCATCCCTAATCTTTTAGATTCACCATAATATATTTTCTAACAAAAAATTAAATGCATATACATATATTAGATGCATTTCATCAAGTTAGATGAATCCTATACATTTTTCGTCCTATGCGGGTCAAATTTGTTTTTAGTACTACTTTGTATCGTTTTTACTTCAAAATCACTTTCGAAACTAATTGGGATGCATCTAAATGAATAGATATGTATATAAATCAAGTCGATGCATCTCAAATGTGTGGTTATAGTTATTTCTCATACTTCTCATTTTAAGTTTTCTTCTCACTAGATCCTTACCCGATAAACACATTATGGAAACTTTTACCCACGTATTTTAGGGTTTTTTTTAGAAATATTGATGAGCTTACAAAAGTATTTATTAATCTAATAGTTACCATAATCAAATGATAAATCATCATATCATAACTATTGCTAGGAAATTTCATATATTAAGACTAAATAAAATTATTACACACATATTAACAAACTAACTATACGAAATTTAAATTTTAAGTATGTTTAGTACACGTTTACAATACGGTTTACCTTGATTATTTAAGCCCACCAAAAACAGGTATTATTTGGGCTGAAGGTATTTTGGATGACCCAAGAGTTAATGGGCCTAGTTTTCGAAGAACTAAACCAATTAGATAATTTTATGGTAAACAAAAATCATTGTTAGATCAGTTATTTATTTATTTTTTTCGATTGTCCAAAGTTAAACAATCGAATATATTTCTACAAGTTGATGCGTTTAGGTTGAAAGCGGGGGGGGGGGGGGGGGGGGGGTAGGATTTGAGGATGATGGCAAAATTTGTTGTTTGATATGTGTGTAGATCTTATAAATGGGGATGAGTACCAAGTATTTGGTATGTGCTAACTCATCTACCTTCCTAACCTTTTGTTATATTTTTAGGGCCCGTTTGGTTGTAGATGGGTTGAGAATTAAGATTTGGATTTGATTTAAATATTGTTTATTAATATATTATGGAGTAATATTTTACTAGTATTTATTTTAATAAATTTATCTAAACTATTAAAGTATACTAAAAATAAAAAGAGGACCAGTGGTGGCTTAAGGGT